>JAMFTG010002830.1:0-25000 GCA_023974075.1 Chaenocephalus aceratus
CTCAGTCTCAAGATGGAGGAACAGAAAGCAGTATTCAATGTTTACTTCAGATCAGCTCCACGTCAGAAATGAGCATGCTTGATGTCTCTCTCCATAGAGGCTGAGTCATCATGTTCATCACATAGCTATCATCTGCCTCAAGCAGTCCTGATGCTCTTCTGGGTCATCACACATCCTGTCATGTTCACAGCTGCAGTTGGTACCCTTGTTAGCATGCTGCTCTCATGCTGGAGGAGGACGTTCAGTATTTCACCAACAGCAAACTAAAGTTCTAAACTCCGCACGTCGGCCTCTGGAAGCAGAGCGTTCGGATCACAGGTGCATGAAGAGCGATGTTGACTCGTCTGCATATCGCACAGAGAGCAGGCTCCGGCATCCCCTCACAAAGCGCTGGGTTCGATGTGCTCTGACTCTGTGTCCGATATCTGAGGGGATATTCTGGCTCGTCCTGAATGAGAGCTGCTCGTCCCTGACTGAGCGGAGGCTAATCCGCGTGACTGATGAGCAGAATCACAGTCTGGTGTTTCTGCAGGAAATCAACACCAACATTATATAAACCTCTGCTCCCTATCTGTGGAAAACTCCAACAGATATCTACCTCCAGACATATCTATAAATATGCACTTTTCTACATGTGTATATTATGATATATGTTGCATTGATGGAGGAGCTCGGTCAGTAGGGGGAGTGGGGCTTAACAGGTTAATAGTTCCCTCTGTAGTTAGCATGCTGGTGAGTTAGGGGTACTACATGTCGTGCGGAGACGGCTCTGCTAAGATTCTTCCCCAGTTTAGGTTTCATGTTCTGTGTTCAGATAGCTTCCTGTTTTGTTTTGATAGTCTCTACCCTCGTGTGTCTAAAGTACGTGTCCTGCCTTGTCTGTTTTCCCGCTGTTGTGATTGTCTAATTGTCATGCAGTTGACTCCACGCCTTAGTACAGCCTTAACACAAATATTGAGATGAATTTAAAATCATTTCTGGATCTTGTTGTTTGGATCATGAAGGAAAATACTAGATTACCTAAATGTTTCTCACACACCAACACTCGCTGTATCCACACCTCTGTTCCCTCTGTCTATCTGTGGAGAGCTCCAACAGATATCGACCATGACTCCAGATAGATCTATAAACATGCACTTGTTTTACTGACACATGTATGTGGCATATAGAACTGAGGAACTTGGAGAATATCTTCTGTTTCCATTCCTCCGCACCAAAGGTCATCTTTCTCGAGGTTTCTCGACTCTTGGAAAAGACACATTGGACTCAGATTCTGATTCAGCGGAACACATGCGAGACCCTGAGGATGAACCATTTAAACATTTAAGTGAGGATTATCTGTTTTTAATTGTGTTGTTTTAACTATAATGTCCTTTATCTCCTTTATCCTTTCCTCGGGCATGACTTAGCAAAGCGTAACATGTGCAGAGAAGATATAGGTATTTGTTATGCATGCATTTTATACATTTACAAGGCAGTGGGATAATGAATGAATGAATGAATGAATGAAAACTTTATTACAGACTCAGGTCCAGATAAAGACAAGACATTATATATAATAAATTACATACACAGCATAAAAAGAATTCGTAGTTTAAGAATAATTTAAATCAGTGTCCTACAAAGAGACAACTATACCAATGCCTCCACAGCTGCGATTGGTAGCGTGTACTAAGCCTTATGTTCGATAAGAGGAGACTTCTTAAAACAGCTTGTAGAGTACTGACTCCTGCAGCCACACACATTTCACTTGCACTCGACCATCGAGGTCTCTTCAGCAACATTCTCATGGCATCATTATGAGCTACTTGAAGTTTCCGTGAACTTGCTTTTCTGTCGTTTGACCACAGATGTTTAGAGCGGTGTGCAACATGCTCTGAACGGAGACGTCTCCACTCCATCTGCACACGCACCAAACCCACGTAGCAGAATGTTTGCTTGTGCACATCATGCGGCATGGCCTATGGATATCTTCGTCACCTGTCATGTGTTCTGGGATCGCTTACCCTCCTTCCTTAGTTCCCTCTGTCGTTAGCATGCTGGTGAGTGAGGGGTACTGCACACGTGTTGAGATGAATGTGAACACATTTCTGGGTCTTGTTGTTGGGTCAGGAAATGCTAGAGATAGCGCTGCCACACGTTTCTGTAGATGCACTGACCTGTCGTAGTGCACGTGTGTGAAGGAGGCATACGATGGTGGTCTCATGGTCTTGATGTCCGGTTTGTCATGCTATGATTTGGCTTGATGTCAACCTCTCAGTGCCTCTGTCTTTCTGTGGAAACAACCAACATCTCCATCGATATCTCACCTTCTGCACAACGGCCTCTGCTCTGAATATCGTTTTCCTTCATCTCTTTCATTTCATTCACACTCGTCTCTCTCTCATGAGATCCACCGTACGCACGTTTTAAATTGTGTGTTACAAAATGTGCGGACGCGTTGATTACGCAAATGAATCTTGAAGTACGGCAGACATGTTTCGCATGACGTTGCCTTAGTACTCTTACGTTGAATATAATCGAATGTGTCCATATGTATTCCTCGCTCTCACCGTTGACTCTGACTCTCAGCGGGCGTGTTTCTGTCCATCTCATTCAATCACATTTTATATGTGCCTTCAACATCTACTTGCTAACGCGTTACATACGTGTTTCTCATCATTGGTTGAGATGGAAAGTGAGAGACATGGAAACAGATGTAGTGGATAGAGGCCCTATTCTGCTACTGTAGGTGTTAGTGCATATAAACGGTCTGCAGAGGCTCAAATCCCCTGTGCTCCCTGTGGGGGAGTGTGTGTATGAACCTAAGAGCTTTATATCATACGTCTGAAGCTTCCTCGTCACGGCCTCCTCACACGGAGAAGATACACAGCAGCTTTTTGAACGTGTTCGTCTCCAAAACATAAAACCGAACTCTCTCCTGGTTTAACGTGCGTGTGGGGAAGAGAGGGTTTGTCCTTGTAAACCTAATCTCCCGTGATTTGCCTTCGCTCTCATCGTTAACGCACTCCTCTTTGGCTCTGATTCTCGTCAGGGTGTTTCTACCCATTATGCATATCGTTAGTGTGCCTTTAACGCTACATACATGTGTTTGATGTTTGGTTGAGGTGGAAAGTTGGAGAAATGGAAAGAGATTTAGTGGATAATCTTCCCTGTGTTCTGTACAGTAGGTGTTAGTGCATGTGAACGTCTGCAGAGGCTCAAATCCCCTGTGCTCCCTGTGCAGGCAGGAGAGTGTGTGAACCTCACAAGTTGAAGTATTATACACCTCGTGTGAAGCGTCCTCCTCACGTCCTCCTCACGTCTCCTCACGTCCTCCTCACGTCCTCCTCACGTCCTCCCCACGTCCTCCTCACGTCCTCCTCACGTCCTCCCCACGTCCTCCTCACTTCCTCCCACGTCCTCCTCACGTCCTCCCCACGTCCTCCTCACGTCCTCCCCACGTAAGCCTCACGTCCTCCTCACGTCCTCCCCACGTCCTCCTCACGTCCTCCTCACGTCCTCCTCCCACTCCTCCCTCACGTCCTCCCCACGTCCTCCTCACGTCCCTCCCCACGTCCTCCTCACGTCTACCCCACGTCCTCCTCACGTCCTCCTCACGTCCTCCTCACGTCCTCCCCACGTCCTCCCCACGTCCTCCCCACGTCCTCCCCACGTCCTCCTCATGTCCTCCCCACGTCCTCCTCACGTCCTCCTCACCAGCGTCTTGAGGCCTCCAAACGGAGATGCAAAGTGTAACTCTCTCTGGTTTCATTCGGTGTGGAGAAGAGAGGCTTTTCTAACTCAGTAAAGGTTTCAGATCTCTCTCTCTCTGCAGGACTTCAACGATCTGTCTGAGTTTCGCTGCTGCAGTGTTTTATATCATAACGTGTTTTAAATAAGAATCATCCGCTGTGTGAAGAGGAGAGGAAGGCATGGGAGACGTTGTGTCAGAGCTGATACATGAGGAGTGTGTGCAGACTGCGGGCGGAGACGGGTTTCTATATACTGTTCTTGAAGGTAACGAAAGACCGCGGTCTTCATCGGAACAGCTGCATGGAAACAGCATATTTTAAAAACATATAATACTTCATATCATGCATTTGGAAATGTTGAGGTCGTGCAAATGTAAACCCTTTCTTTTAAACTTAAATGTTTTTCTTTTTACAAGATTTTACTGAAAAAACTGTTTATTATTTATTTGTTTGCAATTAATTACTTTTTTTAAAATAGGGTTTCACTTTTTAGACATTTACACAAGAAATATTTATTTTGAGGTGTTGGTCGTTCATTTTGTACTTCAAGTGTGTGTGTGTGTGTGTGTGTGTGTGTGTGTGTGTGTGTGTGTGTGTGTGTGTGTGTGTGTGTGTGGTTGTGTGTGGTTGTGTGTGTGTGGTTGTGTGTATGTGGTTTTGGTTGTGTGTGTGTGTGGTTGTGGTTTTGGGTGTGTGTGTGTGGTTGTGTGTGTGTGTGTGTGTGGTTGTGTGTGTGGTTTTGGTTGTGTGTGTGTGTGTGTGTGTGTGTATGTGTGTGTGGTTTTGGTTGTGTGTGTGTGTGTGTATGTGTGTGTGTGTGTATGTGTGTGTGTGTGTGTGTGTGTGTGTTCACCGTAATTACAGAGGTCAGCTTCCTCTTCGTCTGCTTCACCAACTTTACTCCAGATCTAATTAACTTGACCTCCACGTGCCCCATGTGTGTGGGTGTGTGTGTGCGTGTGTGTGTGTGTGTGTGTGTGTGCGTGCGTGCGTGTGTGTGTGACTGTGTGTGTGTGTGTGTGTGTGTGTGTGTGTGAGAGATGATATTGAGTTGTGTACAGCACATATTGTGTGTGTGTGTGTGGAGATGAGTCAGCTGTTCTTTTCTCTGCCTGTTATTAGAGAATATGACTGATTACAGGACGGTGCGTTCAGGTACAGTCTGTGACTCAGAGCGATGACGCAGGCAGACGTGAACCTGTTGGCTTTTCTGTTTCAGAAAACACAACTACATGTTAAAACGTTTTCCACATATTCCATGTGTGTGTGTTAATTGTTCCAAAGCGGAGCGTCTGTGTGTTGGAAAGGTCTCAGTCCTCACGTCTCGGCTCAGGAGATGAACACTTATGTTCTGATGATGTTCACACGTGTGAGTCCCGCCTGCCTCCGCTCTGAAACGCTGACGTCACGCGGCGCGGTGTGGATCTATAGATCACAGCATGGGGAGAGACACAGGGAGTGCAGCCTCTGCAGACCGTTCACATGCACTACAGCCCGTTCACATGCACTACAGCCCGTTCACATGCACTACAGCCCGTTCACATGCACTACAGCCCGTTCACATGCACTACAGCCCGTTCACATGCACTACAGCCTGTAGCACACGACTGGAGAGGGACCGCACGGAGAGCAGGACCTCGGGCTGCGTACTGATGCTCCTACTTCTGCATCAACCAGTGTTAAAGGGATATGTGGCTACACACACACACACACACACACACACACACACACACACACACACACACACACACACACACACACACACACCAATCGTTAAACTTGTCGTGTGTTCCTACAGACACACACACACACACACACACACACACCAACCACTTTTAAACTTGTCGTGTGTTCCTACAGACACACACACACACACACACACACACACACACACACACACAACACACACACACACACACACCACTTTTAAACTTGTCGTGTGTTCCTACAGACACACACACACACACACACACACACACACACACACACACACACACCCATCGTTAAACTTGTCATGTGTTCCTACAGACACACACACACACACACACACACCACTTTTAAACTTGTCGTGTGTTCCTACAGACACACACACACACACACACACACACACACACACACACACACACACACACCACTCGTTAAGCTTGTCGTGTGTTCCTACAGACACACACACCACACACACACACACACCACATACACATACACACACACACACACCCATCGTTAAACATGTCGTGTGTTCCTACAGACACACACACACACACACACACACACACACACCACTTTTAAACTTGTCGTGTGTTCCTACAGACACACACACACACACACACACACACACACACCACTCGTTAAGCTTGTCGTGTGTTCCTACAGACACACACACACACACACACACACACACACACACACACCACTCGTTAAGCTTGTCGTGTGTTCCTACACACACACACACACACACACACACACACACACACACACACACACACACACACACACACACACACACACACCACTCGTTCAGCTTGTCGTGTGTTCCTACAGACACACGACAAGCTGATATTAAAAGCACTTTGCAGACACATATTTTATGTCTCCACCTTCTCTCAGAGTCCGTCAGGATGACACTCAAAGCTCACATTTCCTGACTGCTGAACTGGACCCTGAACTCCTCTCTTGTTATGTGTCACGAAAAGCAGCTCTCGACACATTTCACTGAACCCGCCTTTAACTCAGCTGTCAATCAAACCCGTCAGCAGAACTGCTCCGGACCCATTTAGAAACTCTTCCTCTGTATTGTCAGATCCTCTCTCTGCTCCGGCTCAGTGTCTCTGTCGGTCTGCAGTGAGGACGCAGAGTCTACGGAACGTTCATCTGTGCTCACGTGTTGAAGGCTGATACGGAGAAGCATCCGGAACCAGCTGGTGATTGGTTGAAACCTGCACGAATGATCTGAATATAAAGTCGTAATGTTCTGAACTTTGAACAACATGTTAAACCAAAAGGTACCGATGAACGTCACGATAATTACTAACCCTAACACAAGACAACATGGAACACGTGCCTCGTCACTAAAGACGTGCCAATACGAGTATATATATACCATTATAAATCACAGGCTGCAGCGACACAGAAAGAGCGTCCATGTGAGGGTTATTTATATGTTGCTTTAACATCGTGCGGACGGGAGGGGGGGGCAACACGACGCGGATTTGATTTATTCGAATGTGTAAAACAATCATTTAAAAAAGAGAGAATTATTATATTCTACAAGCTCACGCAGAGTCAGATTGATAAACACAAATATGACTCTAAATGATATATAATCTACTTAATTACACATACGAAAAGTAAATTATTGACATATATATATTCTTTTTTTTCTTAAATAAATAGACATGTTATGTATTGGGAGAAAACCCTTGAGATGCACCGTCTCGTTGTCAGGGGGTCCGACGACAGCAACCACTTACAGACACACACAAAGCAAAACATGACACACACGACAAACCACGTGCAGTCAGTTTACAATCATTACAGTTTGAGACAGTCGAGCAAACCCGTTTCATCGATACCAGTTTGCAGACCAGCTGAACGTGAGACGATAATGTCTAAACATACCCAATGATGCCAGAGATCGAATAGCACCAGAGGCCTGGACGACGAAGCCGGATGTTCTCTTAGCGGCTAACTTCAGGCTGTCCGGTCCTACGAAGCTGGTTCTCTTCTTAGCGGCTAGATCTCCATGGTAACTGATGCTGAGCGGCTAGCCTGCTCCGGAGCAGGTTAGGTTGCAGGCTAAGAGCTCAACTCAGTGAAAGCACCGCCTGCTGACCAATCAGAGCTCAGCGTGCGGAGCTTAAAGCGATCAAGTCATATCACAGGAGAAAGGAAATACAGAAGAACTGCTGTCGCAGGAAAGACGGCCGGCAAAAATCAGCGACTGTGTGAACGAGAACATGAATAGAATATCACCTCCATCTTCAGAGCAGTCTGACTGTTGGAACATTAGCGTTAAGAAAGCTCTTAAATATCTGCCTCAGCATCAGTACCCGGATCAGAGTAAACACTACATACATCACTTCATAATGTATCACATGTCTCCTGATCCGAGTCCCTGAGCGTGTCTGGCCGTGCAGCACTCTCAGCGTCACAGACTGGATGAGAAGCATTATGTCAGCAACACGTTGAGTTGAGGAAACTCTGAGTCAGAGGTGATGAGAGTCAGACGGTGTGTTAGACGGGCCGTGATATCATGAACCTGCTGATGGACGCATTCCAACACTTGTTCTGCTCCAGCTGTGTTCACCTTGCAGCTGCAGCTCTGAGGCTTTGATCCTGATCAAGTGTTTGAGTCATGTTTCAAGTTTAACTTCTTCATGTGTCTAATATTAGAGTTCACTTTTCATTCAGGAAGTATGACGCTGCGCTGTCAGTGCGCTTCTCCATGTCTGTGATTGGTCGAATGCTCCAGATCCCACCCCTCTCATGTGAACACCTAGCTAGAGAGGACACGGCTGGCTGAGCGATCCACCTGATAACCCGCGTCGTAGGACCGCTTAGCGAGAGCGCGTGTGTTCTGGATTAGGCCAACCGGCTAACTCCAACATATCAGGTGAGGTTGAGCCGGCTTCGTAGGACAGGCCTCAGGTCAAGTATTCCAGTCTGTTGGGGCTTTGTACACAAACGCTCTTCGGACAATCGATTTTTTTCGCAGAGGGGACAGAGAAATAAATCTGGACAAATACATTTTCTATTGAAAAAAAACAAAAACATTAAACAAATACATAAACAGATAAATAAACAACACAATAAGGAGGTTCATGGTAATCCAGAACAGATAAAATAACAAACTAAATAAATGCAAACACCCGGTTATGATTAAACATTTCCTCGCTGCGTCTTTCTTTCTTTTGAGACTCGGCTTCAGAGACGCGTCACGTGCCCCTCGTTAGTTACTGAAGATCAAGCTAAGTGACATTTCATGTGCGTTAAATAATAATACTTCTGGCAGCAGGCGGATGCACGTGGGCTGGAATCCAAACCTTCTTCACGTCCATACATCATTGACTGATCAGCTGCTCTGAGGCTCATCCAGTTTCCTGATTGTCTCGGAGTGAAGGAGCCTCGTTAGTGTCCCTCCCACTGAGCACGCCTCCACCCTGCAGGGAGGAGCCCTCTGATTGGTCGAACAGGAAGCCCGCCCACTGTGATCTGGGTCAGGACCCTCTACATTATGGATGGAGGGGGAGCGTAGTGCATAATACATGTTTCCACGGAGAGGTCAGTTATATAGATGCTGATCTGTCTGGTGATTCAGCCAATCAGAGGCCGGCTCTGGGTGAGACCTGTGAGACGTTGATGACACACACATACACACCCACACACACACACACACACACACACACACAAACACACACACACACACACACACACACACACACACACATACACTCCCTCACACACACACACATACACACATGGATATGATTGACAGCCACATAAAGGTGTGTGTGTGTGTTTCAACTGACATACTTCAATAGTCGTGTGTGTGTGTGTGTGTGTGTGAGAGTGTGTGTGTGTGTGTGAGAATGTGTGTGTAGGTGTGTGTGTGTGTGTATATATAGTACACAGACAATATTCGCTCAGCACACAATGCACACAATGTTTGACCTTGGTGTGTGTGTGTGTGTGTGTATGTGTGTGTGTGTGTGTGTTTGCCCCCATGTGAGGTGTGTTTGGAGATGATTGACAGCTCTGAGAGTAATAAAGGCTACCGATGGGCTACCGCTAGCCCTCCTCATATCTACCTGCCTCGGGGTGTGTGTGTGTGTGTGTGTGTGTGTGTTCCTTTCATATATACCGAGCCAAAGACTTCAGTCCATACAGGCTTCAAAATTGAATGAGCCGTAGACATTATCCTCCGTTAAGTGAAATACTTACTCCACAGTATATGTAGGGTTTAATGTAGAAGAGACATATATAAACTAGTGCTGTCAAAATTATCGCGTTAACGGCGGTAATTAATTTTTTTAATTAATTGCGTTAAAATATTTAACGCATTTAACGCATGTGCAGAATGGCCCGCCCCATACGTGCCCCCAGTGGCAGCGCCAGGGTATGGCTGGGGTAGGCTACACCCATACCAAGAAATGGCTCAGCCCCACCATGACACATGATGTTAAAGTAAGCAGAATAAAGTCTGCCAACTCGCGGAGTAAATTGCACAGACAGCAGTTAGTAAGATTGATTTCAGTAGCCACGGTTTTGAAAACTTTTGTCACGTAGTGATCGTCTTTCTCAATAGAACATCTTTGATAACGGCGTGGTGTTGTTGCAGGAAGTCCCGACGGAGAATACTTTTGCTGTAGTACAGGTAACACATAACTGGTACGCGGGTTATGTGCGTAATCTGAAATGCGTACCGTCACTTGTGTCACAAAGCGCATTTGCGTACCGACGTACTTGTGAAGCTTTTCCAGAAGGCGGTTAGATCACCGGACGACAGAGTCGGTCTCCGTGTGCACAGACAGGCTGCTGTTAACGTCGGTCTGTACAACGGAACTGTGCCAAAACTACGCCAACCGGCTGCGGAGGGAGACTCCCCCCCTCACTGGAGCACTGCGCTAAAACAGCTGATCACAACGTTCACACTCTGTGGTCACGAAGTACTCCACTAGCCCCCCCCCCCCTCTGTCGACTTTCCTGAAGTACTCCACTAGCCCCCCCCCCTCTGTCGACTTTCCTGAAGTACTCCACTAGCCCCCCCCCCTCTGTCGACTTTCCTGAAGTACTCCACTAGCCGCCCCCCCCCCCCCCCCCCCCCTCTGTCGACTTTCCTGAAGTACTCCACTAGCCCCCCCCCCTCTGTCGACTTTCCTGAAGTACTCCACTAGCCCCCCCCCCTCTGTCGACTTTCCTGAAGTACTCCACTAGCCCCCCCCCCCCCCCCCCCTCTGTCGACTTTCCTGAAGTACTCCCCGTTGATAGAAATCAACACGTAATGAATTCAGACGCCACGGTTTGATGATTGATAGGTGTGTGGGCTGTCTTTCATTTTGACATGCAGAACAATGTTATAATAAACATAGATTCTGTGTTAAATGGATATATCCGCCTTCTTTCATTTATCTTTCCATTCCCAACAATATACATAAATAAATGGCATATTTTGGACATAGTTCGAATGGTGATTAATCTGATTAATTAATTTTTAAACTGTGATTAATCTGATTCAAATGTTTAATCGTTTGACAGCCCTAATATAAACTAATGAAACATTGAATTAGACGCTGGAATGAAGGAGGTATTCCCAGCACGACATGCTGCTGCCGACTGAATACAAGAGAGAGAATTAATTAAAGAGACGAATCAGGAAAGTTATCTGTCTCATAACAGCTGGAGTTTGGGCTTTTTTAACGTCTTACGTAGAAAACCTCTTTTCTCCAGCGCTCATTCAGTATTTATGTGTATCTTATCTTAATTGATTTAACATGTACTGAACTTGCACTGTCGTGTGCACCGTTATCTTACACTGTCTTTGTACACTGCATGGTGCTCTGTGGCAGGATTTAAGATGTGATTACCGAATCTACCCCGGAGACGATGAGATCTAGAAGGTCACATTTTGAATGCAGGACTTTGACTGAAACAGAGTATTCCTACACTCTGAGTACTTCTACTTTAACTCAAGCTCAATATCTGAGTACTTCTACTTTAACTCAAGCTCAATATCTGAGTACTTCTACTTTAACTCAAGTACAATATCTGAGTACTTCTACTTTAACTCAAGTACAATATCTGAGTACTTCTACTTTAACTCAAGCACAAGATCTGAGTACTTCTACTTTTACTCAAGCACAATATCTGAGTACTTCTACTTTTACTCAAGAACAAGATCTGAGTACTTCTACTTTTACTTCAAGTACAATATATGTGTACTTCTACTTTAACTCAAGAACAAGATCTGAGTACTTCTACTTTTACTCAAGTATAAAATCTGAGTACTTCTACTTTTACTCAAGAACAAAGATCTGAGTACTTCTACTTTTACTCAAGTACAATATATGTGTACTTCTACTTTACTCAAGAACACGATCTGAGTACTTCTACTTAACTCAAGTAAAGACCTGAGTACTTCTACTTTAACTCAAGAAACACGATCTGAGTACTTCTACTTTAACTCAAGTACATATCTGAGTACTTCTACTTTTTACTCAAGAACACGATCTGAGTACTTCTACTGTAACTCAAGTAAAGACATGAGTACGTCTACTTTAACTCAAGAACACGATCTGAGTACTTCTACTTTAACTCAAGTACAGATCTGAGTTACTTCTACTTTAACTCAAGAACACGATCTGAGTACTTCTACTTAACTCAAGTACAGATCTGAGTACTTCTACTTTAACTCAAGAACACGATCTGAGTACTTCTACTTTAACTCAAGTACAGATCTGAGTACTTCTACTTTAACTCAAGAACACGATCTGAGTACTTCTACTTTAACTCAAGTACAGATCTGAGTACTTCTACTTTAACTCAAGAACACGATCTGAGTACTTCTACTTTAACTCAAGTACAGATCTGAGTACTTCTACTTTAACTCAAAACACGATCTGAGTACTTCTACTTTAACTCAAGTACAGATCTGAGTACTTCTACTTTAACTCAAGAACACGATCTGAGTACTTCTACTTTAACTCAAGTACAGATCTGAGTACTTCTACTTTAACTCAAGAACACGATCTGAGTACTTCTACTTTAACTCAAGTAAGACCTGAGTACTTCTACTTTAACTCAAGAACACGATCTGAGTACTTCTCTACTTTAACTCAAGTAAAGCTGAGTACTTCTACTTTACTCAAGAACTCAAGAACACGATCTGAGTACTTCTACTTTAACTCAAGTACAGATCTGAGTACTTCTACTTTAACTCAAGAACACGATCTGAGTACTTCTACTTTAACTCAAGTACAGATCTGAGTACTTCTACTTAACTCAAGAACACGATCTGAGTACTTCTACTTTAACTCAAGTAAAGACCTGAGTACTTCTACTTTGACTCAAGAACACGATCTGAGTACTTCTACTTTAACTCAAGTAAAGACCTGAGTACTTCTACTTTGACTCAAGAACACGATCTGAGTACTTCTACTTTAACTCAAGTACAGATCTGAGTACTTCTACTTTAACTCAAGAACACGATCTGAGTACTTCTACTTTAACTCAAGTAAAGACCTGAGTACTTCTACTTTAACTCAAGAACACGATCTGAGTATATTCTACTTTAACTCAAGTAAAGACCTGAGTACTTCTACTTTAAACTCAAGAACACGATCTGAGTATTCTACTTTAACTCAAGTACAGATCTGAGTACTTCTACTTTAACTCAAGAACACGATCTGAGTACTTCTACTTTAACTCAAGTACAGATCTGAGTACTTCTACTTTAACTCAAGAACACGATCTGAGTATTTCTACTTTAACTCAAGTACAGATCTGAGTACTTCTACTTTAACTCAAGAACACGATCTGAGTACTTCTACTTTAACTCAAGTACACGATCTGAGTATTTCTACTTTAACTCAAGTACAGATCTGAGTACTTCTACTTTAACTCAAGTACAGATCTGAGTACTTCTACTTTAACTCAAGAACACGATCTGAGTACTTCTACTTTAACTCAAGTAAGATCTGAGTACTTCTACTTTAACTCAAGTAAGACCTGAGTACTTCTACTTTAACTCAAGTAAGACCTGAGTACTTCTACTTTAACTCAAGTAAAGATCTGAGTACTTCTACTTTAACTCAAGTAAGACCTGAGTACTTCTACTTTAACTCAAGTAAAGATCTGAGTACTTCTACTTTAACTCAAGTAAAGACCTGAGTACTTCTACTTTAACTCAAGTAAACCTGAGTACTTCTACTTTAACTCAAGTAAAGACCTGAGTACTTCTACTTTAACTCAAGAACCGTGAGTACTTCTACTTTAACTCAAGTAAAGCCTGAGTACTTCTACTTTAACTCAAGTAAAGACCTGAGTACTTCTACTTTAACTCAAGTAAAGATCTGAGTACTTCTACTTTAACTCAAGTAAAGACCTGAGTACTTCTACTTTAACTCAAGTACATACCTGAGTACTTCTACTTTAACTCAAGTAAAGACCTGAGTACTTCTACTTTAACTCAAGTACAATACCTGAGTACTTCTACTTTAACTCAAGTAAAGACCTGAGTACTTCTACTTTAACTCAAGTACAATACCTGAGTACTTCTACTTTAACTCAAGTAAAGACCTGAGTACTTCTACTTTAACTCAAGTACAGACCTGAGTACTTCTACTTTAACTCAAGTAAAGACCTGAGTACTTCTACTTTAACTCAAGTAAAGACCTGAGTACTTCTACTTTGACTCAAGTACAGGCCTGAGTACTTCTACTTTAACTCAAGTAAAGACCTGAGTACTTCTACTTTAACTCAAGTAAAGACCTGAGTACTTCTACTTAACTCAAGTAAAGACCTGAGTACTTCTACTTTAACTCAAGTAAAGACCTGAGTACTTCTACTTTAACTCAAGTAAAGACCTGAGTACTTCTACTTTAACTCAAGTAAAGACCTGAGTACTTCTACTTTAACTCAAGTAAAGACCTGAGTACTTCTACTTTGACTCAAGTAAAGACCTGTGTACTTCTACTTTAACTCAAGTAAAAGGCCTGAGTACTTCTACTTTAACTCAAGTAAAGACCTGTGTACTTCTACTTAACTCAAGTAAAGGCCTGAGTACTTCTACTTAACTCAAGTAAAGACCTGAGTACTTCTACTTTAACTCAAGTACAATACCTGAGTACTTCTACTTTAACTCAAGTAAAGACCTGAGTACTTCTACTTTTGACTCAAGTACAGGCCTGAGTACTTCTCTCTGACTCAAGTACAGACCTGAGTACTTCTACTTTAACTCAAGTACAGACCTGAGTACTTCTACTTTGACTCAAGTACAGGCCTGAGTACTTCTCTCTGACTCAAGTACAGACCTGAGTACTTCTACTTTAACTCAAGTACAGACCTGAGTACTTCTACTTTAACTCAAGTAAAGACCTGTGTACTTCTACTTTAACTCAAGTAAAGGCCTGAGTACTTCTACTTTAACTCAAGTAAAGACCTGAGTACTTCTACTTTAACTCAAGTACAATACCTGAGTACTTCTACTTTAACTCAAGTAAAGACCTGAGTACTTCTACTTTGACTCAAGTACAGGCCCTGAGTACTTCTCTCTGACTCAAGTACAGACCTGAGTACTTCTACTTTAACTCAAGTACAGACCTGAGTACTTCTACTTTGACTCAAGTACAGACCTGAGTACTTCTCTCTGACGGAGCATTGAAGGACGAAAGCATGTTTTGCTAAATCTACTCTGGAGAGTTTCTGCCTCAGACCTCGAGGTCACATGACGCTCAGCCAGATGGCGACCTTTCAGGTTTGAATCATTCTTTAGTGTTTCCTGTCTGGGCGTGGACTCATCTCCTTCTCCATGTTTCCCCGCTGCTTATCGATGCGGTTGTTGTGATCTTGTAATGTCGTCGATGTTTGCGGCGCTGACCTAAAGACGGTTATTGGCAGCTCGGCTCGACCCTTTCTGCCGGTGTTTGTGTTCGGCACGGATCACGAGTGAACGAACACACACGCTCACGGGGGAAAGGGTTCTGTGACGGGGTTCTTTCATTTGTGTTGTGTGTGTGTGTGTGTGTGTGTGTGTGTGGTATGTGTGTGTGCGTGCGTGCGTGCGTGTGTGCATGTGTGCGTGTGTGTGCATGCATGTGTGTGTGTGTGCGTGCGTGCGTGTGTGTGTGTGTGCGTGTGTGTGTGCTTATGTGTGGTATGTGTGTGTGCGTGCGTGCGTGTGTGCATGTGTGTGCGTGTGCGATGCGTGCGTGGTGTGTGTGGTGTGTGTGTGTGCTATGTGTGGTATGTGTGTGTGCGTGCGTGCGTGTGTGCATGTGTGCGTGTGCGTGTGCGTGCGTGTGCGTGTGTGTGCAGGGTTGCCAACTCTGGGCACCTGGCTGGAGTGAGATTTTGATATCATGGGTTTTAATTACACACATGCGCACAAAATGACTGCTATCGTGTCAGCAGCGGGGACCTCAGCATATATTTAGGATATATATACAATATATGCAAATAAACGATATGGACACAGACTATAACGGACACACAGTTTCATTCACTAATGAAAATCAAACACATGTTTATTTCCACTGTTTTATGCGATAAGCAATTAATTCAATCATCGAAACACTCACAGAAATGAATCATGGTAGTTTATTTTTAAGCATTTACATCTATTTGATTTTATTGAAATACTCATATTTTTTAAATGTATTGAAATTAATTATAATCTGTATAATTCCTGTCAATTCTAAAATATATTGAATGTAATTACTTAGAGGTTAAACAATAGCAGGATCGATAAATAAAAATGAAATCGATAAATTGCCATTTCCATGAGGATGTGACGAGCAGCTTGAAAGGATGTACTTCAATATATATTATCATTATGTCAGGGGTCTAAAATGATACAACGGTGCCGACAATATTATCGTTTATCGCAATAATTTCTGGGAGAATGTATCCAACAAAATTAATTATTATTATTTCTACTGGATCTTAGATCTGCGCAATACGGGTCGGCAGTGGCGGCTCCAGAGTATTTTTGTTGGGTAATCTCTGGTGGGGCTCACATCAGTATTTGCAATGTAATTACATCCACGCTCCCCTCGACAGTGAAACGCCACGCGTGAGGTTTAGATTATTTCCCCGTCTCAATCCAAATGAACTGTATGAAATAAAAAGGCACATTTGTCTTGAAATACTAACATAAAATACACATTCTGGTTCTCTCTTGAGAAGACAAATAAATACATCTATTACTACATATTTAAACAAATGAATGCCATTTTAGTTTTGTGTTACTTTGTTCTGAAAGCTGAACCTGCTGCTCCTCACAGAGAGAAGAGGGAAGAAGCTGTGAGTTACTTTACATCGTGGATAAGGGAGGATTGCCCCCATTGTTCTGTGTGTCAACATGAAGACAGCCCACACACCTATCATCACACCGTGGGCTCTGATTTTCATTACGTGTTGATTTCTATCAACACGTAATGTTGTATCGATGTATATAGAGACGTACTGTAACTACAGCAAAAGTATTCTCCGTCAGGACTTCCTGCAACAACAGCTCGTCGTTATCTTGATTCTGATTGGCCAGAAGACATTATCAAAGATGTTCTATTGAGAAGACGATCACTACCTGACAAAAGTTTTCAAAACCGTTTCCAGTCTTCGGTATTCTTGTTTTTGGCGTGAGAATAGTTTGGGCAGCGTGAGAGCGTGAGGTTGAGAGTGAAAGCGTGTGTCACACGCCAGATGCGTGAGAGTTGGCAACCCTGGGTGTGTGTGTGTGTGTGTGTGTGTGTGTGTGTGTCCTGCAGCGAGGAGTCCCAGATGGTGCGTATCATCGGGATGCGATGACTCCACACTTCTCTCACAGAATGACCTCCTGTCTGTTTGCTTTCTGAATCATGTGCAGTGTTTTTCACCGCAGGCGTCAGAACGCGTTGGTGATTCTTGAGTCAAAATGCACCAAAAACAAGTATTAAGACTGAACAGTTTGCTTTGTGATCAATAAGACATAACCAAAGATATAAAGCGTGTTTTCTTTGCAAAACTCCCCCTGGAGAAATGGGCTCTGCCTTTCTCACAGTTCTTAGGATGACTTGAGACTTTGTTTCCTTCTGCTAAGCTCCGTATGAAGCTAAGCTAAGCTAAGCTACGCTAAGCTAAGCTAAGCTAAGCTAAACTAAGCTAAGCTAAGCTAAACTAAGCTAAACTAAGCTAAGCTAAACTAAGCTAAGCTAAACTAAGCTAAGCTAAGCTAAGTACAAAACGATTAAATCTTTTCAATTTACACACGGCATCTATTGCAGTCTGTCCGTCCTGGGAGAGGATCCTCCTCTGCTGCTCTCCCTGAGGTTTCTCCATGTTCCCTTAAACTGGGTTTTCTTCGGAAGTTTTTCCTTGTACGATGTGAGGGTCTAAGAACAGAGGGTCCGAGGACAGAGGGTCTAAGGACAGAGGGTCTGAGGACAGAGGGTCTAAGGACAGAGGGTCTAAGGACAGAGGGTCTAAGGACAGAGGGTCTGAGGACAGAGGCTCTAAGGACAGAGGGTCTGAGGACAGAGGGTCTAATGACAGAGGGTCTGAGGACAGAGGGTCTAAGGACAGAGGGTCTGAGGACAGAGGGTCTAAGGACAGAGGGTCTAAGGACAGAGGGTCTGAGGACAGAGGCTCTAAGGACAGAGGGTCTGAGGACAGAGGGTCTAAGGACAGAGGGTCTGAGGACAGAGGGTCTGAGGACAGAGGGTGTCGTATTGTCATACTGATATTCTGTACACACTGTGAAGTCCACTGAGACAAATGTAACATTTGTGATATTGGGCTATAAATAAAAAATAAACGATAATACGACCAAGTCCTGAAAGGTCGTTTTTTTGCAACTTAGCATCTCCATCTACAATATCATCAAGGTCAAATAGTGTAGTCTAAAGAGAAGTACAAGTACCTCTAACTTGCACTTAAGTACAAAACTTGAGTACATTAAAAATGCTGCTCCAAACAATGAATGATAAAAAAGGTGTTTTCGATCTTAATAAGTGAACAGATCTGCCAATAGATCAAGTGCAGCATGGCTTGTGAGTGTCCTGGAGTGAAGACGCTGAGTTAAATGAGATGTTGTGTTTATCTGGGAACTCATGTTGAACTATATTTGACCAGAATCAGGGAATTGGTTAAAAGCCAGACACGCTGAGACGCTTTCTGTGTTCTGATGCTCGTGGAGATGTTCCGGTGGAAGAAGATGTTTTTAACAGACTTAAGATCCTCGTCTAAAAACAAGACGCAGTTATTATGTCTTATTTCAAGTGTAGCGACATATTCTGACTTGAATGTGACAAATATACTTGGCAAGATTGTAAACGTTGTTGCTGTTCCACCAGATCTCTAATTCTCTAATCTCTTTCTTTCTCGGTGCTGCTCCTCCTCTTCCTCCTCTTCCTCCTCCTCCTCCTGTGGTCCGCCACTAAAGGTAAGCGAAACAAACGCACCTCTGTCTCTGCAGTGTTGTTTACTCTTTTGAGGTCTTGCGTTGGATGGTTGCTTTTGTCCGGACCTTGTTCACTGAACACATGCTGCTCCAAAAACAAGTTGAACAAGAAAGAAATCAAGCGGTTTTCACTGGAAATAATCAAACAATCTTCCAACAGAGCGAGTGAGCATCAGCTGGGGAGAGAACTGGAAATGAGAAGGGACATGTATCTGGAGAACTCACGCTGAACTATATCTCTCCAGAATCACACATGTTGTTTCTGTGTTCTGATGGTAGTCGGAGATTTTCTAATAAATATGTACAAAAATAAGTTTAATCTGAGATACGACTGAACAGGAGATGTTTTGACTCAACAAGATGATGCATTGTCCAAAACAAGACCTGCCGTCTCACTGCAGAGTCTCCTCTGAAGTCATGATGTCTGATATCAGGAGGAGAGACATGTTATTAGACTTGGCAACATTTAGAGGTGTTGTAGTGTAGTGGCCAAAAATCCCGAAAGGTTTTTCTTGTAACCTCAACAGTTAATGTTCTCGGCCACATGTAGAGCTGGGGCCTCGGAAGCAGTGTCAGACTCGCAGTACAAAAACCCACCGGACGTTTCTGTTGCTTTTCAAGGTTTATTTCCAGCAAAACATAAAACAAAATACGAAAACAATATTTAACATAAACTTAAACATCAGATCCTAATAATCTGTCTTCTACTCAGCATAAGGTCGCGTCTGCGTGTCAATGACGGTATTGCTGCTGCCTGCTGCCCTCCCGTCACACACCGCACCTCCCACTTAAAGCCTTAGCCCCGCCCCCTTCACCTGAGCCCTGCTGCCCTCCCGTCACACACCGCACCTCCAACTGAAAGCCTTAGCCCCGCCCCCTTCACCTGAGCCCTGCTGCCCTCCCGTCACACACCGCACCTCCAACTTAAAGCCTTAGCCCCGCCCCCTTCACCTGAGCCCTGCTGCCCTCCCGTCACACACCGCACCTCCCACGTAAAGCCTTAGCCCCGCCCCCTTCACCTGAGCCCTGCTGCCCTCTCACTGAAACAGAAACATGCATTAATCAAGGTTCCAAATAAATCAAAACAAAATAAACTTAAATGCGGCTCCTACATGTAGTGTTGGGGGACGGTTCAGCTCCTGATGAACCGAAGGACTGTTCTCGATCGTCCTGTACTTCACTGTGTTGTGCACACTCACCACGTGCACAGTGTCGATGTGGGCTCCTGCAGCACGGAGGCAGTGTCCCTGTGGTCGCTCAGTGGCTGTCAATAGGTCAACGTGCAGGTTAACACACTTCAATAATGTTAACGACCATCTGTACAACATTGACGAATGAAGTATTGACGAACTGGTTTCTGATGCTTCGGTACATTCTTGTTGTTGTGTTGAATGTGATATCATGGTTGAGCCATGAGACAGGATGTCATAGATGGAATTGTATATTATAAGTGTAGTTTTCCAGCTTTTAAAGGCTTCATTACTCTCGTACTCGATCCATACTCAACTCAACAGCATCGTCCATATCCGTATGGAGGAATCTGGTGAAACATGTTATTTGATGTTCTTCATAACTGGTCGTTGACTTTGATTTCTCCCCATGCATCAATATCTGTGTATAACGTCCTAAACAGAGACACATGTCTGGACAGGCATGCGTACATTAACCAACTTGCAAACTAATGTATCAGAGAAATGTTTGGAAGTTAGCATTAGCATCTCCTACGGATGCTACTGACGTTTCTCTCGTTTCTCAAGTCGAAGATTGAAATGTTATAACGAAGTATAAGTGCTGTAGTTAAGTTTAATTCTGAGGTACTTTACTTTGTGTACTGCTTTATACTTCTACTCCACTTCATCTACAATTGTATGCAGTTACTTTGTGCATAATGTGTTGAAATCTATACATTTTACTAATCTTTTAACACGAATACTTTTCTTTCATGATAAAGTGTGCTTTGCTGATACTACTTCTAAAACTCAGCACTTTTACCAGTAACTGAGTGCAGTTAGGCTGTGCTGTCACTATTCTCACTGACGGCTAGGACCTTAGTTCCTCTCCACTCGTATAGAACATTAAATACGTCCTCTTAAGGTCCGTGCTGTCACGGATCAGTGAAGGAAGCAGGACCCAAATGCAGATAACTTTTGAGAAACCCTTTATTCCAAGGATAAAGGATAAATGACAAATAAAGAACAGAACACTCTCCGGTGATCTCCGTCACCAACAAACAATGACCCAACACTGAACACAGACAGAGACAAGACTAAATACAAGAAGGGGTAATCAAGACAACGAGAAACAGCCGGGCAGGGGAGGAGAAACACAAGGTGAACACAATCGGGTAATCAGGGAGGGAAACAGACAGAAAGCAGACAGGCAGGAAACGGGGGTGAACACTTAACACAATAAGACAGGAAACCCAAAGACAAGAAAAACACCAACACAGACAAAACTACAAGCGTGACATAACATGTGAATTGTGACAGAACGCCCCCCTCAAGGGACGGATTCCAGACGTCCCTAAAAAAAAAAAAAAAAAAAAAGTCCAAAACCCCAAGCAGGGTGGGCGGAGGGGGTCCGGAGGACGGGTCTTGGGCTGACAGCCTAGGAACACAGCGGAGGACCAGGAAGGGGTCACGGGCGGACGGCCCGAGGGGCAAGGGACAGTCCAAAAAGGGGGATTCGGGCGGACTGCCCGGGGACAAGGCAGAGAACCAGGAAGGGGTCTCGGGCGGACGGCCCGGGGTCAAAACAGAGTCCAAGGTGGGGACCATGGAGGACCGAAGGCAGCGGTAGGAAGAGTCAGGGACCCGGGTCCGAGGGCAAAGGCAACGGCAGGAAGAGTCAGGGGGTCGGGCCCGAGGGCGAAGAACGCAGCTCTCAGGGGGCCGGGCACGAGGGCGAAGACCGCGGCTCTCAGGGGGCCGGGCTCTCAGGGGGCCGGGCTCTCAGGGGGCCGGGCTCGAGGGCGAAGACCGCGGCTCTCAGGGGGCCGGGCTCTCAGGGGGCCGGGCCTCGAGGGCGAAGACCGCGGCTCTCAGGGGGCCGGGCTCGAGGGCGAAGACCGCGGCTCTCAGGGGGCCGGGCTCGAGCCGGTGTCGACCAGACCAGGATCAGGAGGCCGGGCAGGAAAGCGCTGATGGGCCAGTTCTGGAGATCGGGCAGGACCCGGTGTCGGCCGGACAGAAACCGGAGCCGGTCGGACAGGCTTCGGCAGGATCCCCCACGGAAAAGGACCAGGAGTTGGCAGGAACCCCGGCGAGACCGGTGATGGACATGGGGCTGGCAGGGCCCCCGGTAGAACCTCCAACGGCACGGGATATAGGGTTGGCAGGACCCCCGGCAGAAGAGTCTTCTGCGGGACCTCCAACGGGACAGGAGAAAAGGTTGGCAGGACCCCCGGCAGGGGAGTAGACGGCGGGACCTCCAACGACACAGGACACAGGGTTGGCAGGACCCCCGGCAGGGGAGTAGACGGCGGGACCTCCAATGGCACAGGACACAGGGTTGGCAGGACCCCCGGCAGGGGAGTAGACCGCGGGACCTCCAACGGCACAGGACACAGAGCTGGCAGGACCCCCGGCAGGGGAGTAGACGGCGAGACCTCCAACGGCACAGGACACAGAGCTGGCAGGACCCCCGGCAGGGGAGTAGACGGCGGGACCTCCAACGGGACAGGAGAAAGGGTTGGCAGGACCCCCGGCAGAAGAGTATTCTGCGGGACCTCCAACGGGACAGGAGAAAGGGTTGGCAGGACCCCCGGCAGGGGAGTAGACGGCGGTACCTCCAACGACACAGGACACAGGGTTGGCAGGACCCCCGGCTGGGGAGTAGACGGCGGGACCTCCAACGGCACAGGACACAGAGCTGGCAGGACCCCCGGCAGGGGAGTAGACGGCGGGACCTCCAACGGGACAGGAGAAAGGGTTGGCAGGACCCCCGGCAGGGGAGTAGACGGCGGGACCTCCAACGACACAGGACACAGGGTTGGCAGGACCCCCGGCAGGGGAGTAGACGGCGGGACCCTCCAACGGCACAGGACACAGAGCTGGCAGGACCCCCGGCAGGGGAGTAGACGGCGGGACCCTCCAACGACACTTGCGTAGGGGCTTGAATAGGAATGGAGAGGGAACTCGAGCGGAGACTGGAGAGGGAACTCGAGCGGAGACTTGAGAGGGACTCGAGAGGAGACTGGAGAGGGGACTCCAGAGGGGACTAGAGAAGGGAACACGAGAGGGGATTTGAGAGGGGAACTAAAGAGGGGACTCGAGGAGGGACCAGAGGAGGGACCAGAGGAGGGAACTCGAGAGGGAACTCGAGAGGGAACTCGAGAGGGGACTCGAGGGGGAACTGGAGAGGGGACTCGAGATGGAAACAGAGAGGGAACTCGAGAAGGGACTACAGAGGGGACTAGAGGAGTAACTAGGGAAGGGAACTCGAGAGGGGAACTAGAGAGGGGACCCGAGGAGGGACTAGAGGGCCTAAAGGAGGGACTAAAGGAGGGAACTCGAGAGGGGACTCGAGGGGGAACTGGAGAGGGAACTTGGGTTGGAAACAGAGAGGGAAGTTGAGAAGGGACTACAGAGGGGACTCGAGGGGGAACTGGAGAGGGAACTTGAGATGGAAACAGAGAGGGGACTCGAACAGAGACTAAAGAGGGGACTAGAGGAGAGACTAGAGGAGGGACTAGATGAGTAACTAGAGAAGGGAACTCGAGAGGGAAACTAGAGAGGGGACTCGAGGAGGGACTAGAGGAGGGACTAAAGGAGGGAACTCGAGAGAGAACTGGAGATGGAAACAGAGAGGGGACTCGAGAAGGGACTACAGAGGGGACTAGAGGAGAAACTAGAGGAGGGACTAGAGGAGTAACTAAAGAAGGGAACTCGAGAGGGGAACTAGAGAGGGGACTAGAGGAGGGCCTAAAGGAGGGACTAAAGGAGGGAACTCGAGAGGGACTCGAGGGGGAACTGGAGAGGGAACTTGAGATGGAAACAGAGAGGGGACTCGAGATGGGACCGTGGCAGCCGGGACCAGATCCGGGTCTGGAACCAAGGCAGCTGGGGTCGGGACCATGGCTGCTGGGACCAGAACTGGGGCCGAAACCCTGGCTGCAGGGACCGGAATAGCAGCCAGAAACATGGCTGCTGAAGCCAGAAACCCTGTCTATAAGCTCCAGCTTCGACGCCGGAAACACGGCCGTATAGGGCGCTCCCGGAGCCGGACCATAGCCGCTGGGGCCGGCCATGGAGCCGGAAACATGGCTGTATGATCCAGCTCTGGAGCCCGGATCATGACTGTGTGGGGCGGACCCGGAGCCGGAAACATGGCTGTATGATCCAGCTCTGGAGCCCGGATCATGACTGTGTGGGGCGGACTCGGAGCCGGAAACATGGCTGCGGGAGCCTGCACTGGGGCAGGAACCATGGCTGCTGGGGCCGAAACCGTGGCTGCTGGGGCCTGTACTGGGACCATGGCTGCTGGGGCCCGGGCTCCTTGTCTGGCCTTGCGACGACTCCTCTTAGCAGCCGCCTGAATGCTCCGTGGGCCTCCATAAGCCTGACGAGTTCCAGCATAAGACTCATGAACAGGAGCAGGAACTGGGGAAGAAGCAGAGGTTGACTCCAGACGGAAACACTCCGAGACGTCTGTAGTCCGCAGGCTGGAACACACACCTCCAGAGGAAGTCCAACATCCAGTCAGGCAAGTATTTCACCAGGTCGGGCTTCTCCATCGCCAACCGGTGCGCCTCTACCAGGGCGGCCTCCTTCAGCCGAACACTGGACGCCTCCCTCCACCAATCGTGGCAACACTCCAAAGGAAAAGAAAACTGTTGCAGCTCCACCTCAAAAGGGTCATCTGCTGGGTCCATTCTGGTTGGGTCATTCTGTCACGGATCAGTGAAGGAAGCAGGACCCAAATGCAGATAACTTTTGAGAAACCCTTTATTCCAAGGATAAAGGATAAATGACAAATAAAGAACAGAACACTCTCCGGTGAACTCCGTCACCAACAAACAATGACCCAACACTGAACACAGACAGAGACAAGACTAAATACAAGAAGGGGTAATCAAGACAACGAGAAACAGCCGGGCAGGGGAGGAGAAACACAA
>JAMFTG010002831.1:0-11080 GCA_023974075.1 Chaenocephalus aceratus
GTGTCACGGCGCACAACGTGTGGACCCAGAAGCACGGATGCAGACGCAGGATTCAAGCACAACATAATCTTTACTTGATTTGCTGATACAAGATACAATTATGCTTTGATTCCAAGAAACACAGAACCAGCAGATCCAGATGATACATAGAATACAGATCTACACTAAAGCTTAGCTATCCAAAACTAGAAACATACTTAATACCTACTGGCTGATCTTACCTTTCTCTTTCTAGGACGTGGACTATGACGGTACCTGGAGGAAGATTTAGAGCTCGGCATAACACTCAAGACAATCTGGCAACGACACAGAGAACGGCTGGGCCTGTATATATAAATACACTGAACACAAATATAAACGCAACACTTTTGTTTTTGCTCCCATTTTTCACAAAATAACCATTTCTCTCAAATATTGTTCACAAATCTGAAACAACGTGTGACAGTGAGCACTTCTCCTTTGCCGACAGAATCCATCCCACCTCTCAGGTGTGGCATATCAAGATGCTGATTAGACAGCATGGTTATTGCACAGGTGGGCCTTAGGCTGGCCACCATAAAAGGCCACTCTGAAACGTGCAGTTTTGCTTTATTGGGGGGGTCTGGGGGGGTCCGAAAACCAGGCAGGATCTGGTGTGAGGGGTAGGGGTAGGGGTAGGGTAATGTTGTGAATCGAGTGGCCTGTGTTCGTCGTCCATTACATACGCCTGCCCATACCATAACCCCACCACCACCATGGGCCACTCGATTCACAACATTACCCTAACCCAGAACCTGTTGGTTACAGAAGGAGTAACAATGTAAATACTGAGTCTGAAATAGTATAGCAATATGCTGTACAATTATGTGAAAGCATGAATACAACTATACAGCTTCAGATGTTGTACATACACACTATAATACAAAGTTATTATGGCTGTGTGTACCTTGGAAAGTAGAAGGTCTGTGATAGAAATATAGAATATAAAAAATCAAGAAGATACTATAAGTGATCTCTACAATAAAACAGTTTAGTGCCGGATGTACACAGATATTAATATGAGGAGGTGCAAAACAGAAAAACGGATTAAACTTTATTTAAACATTAAATAACAGATTAAGGTCTTTGGGGGTATCTATCTACAGATAAATATTAAGCCTGACAAAGTACTTAACGTCTAATATATTGCTTTCCTGCAATGTTAACTATGTTGAAGCACTTATTTTAACTGATATTATACACATTAATTATACTCTTATGTATGTAGTATAAGAAATGTGCAGAATATGACAGTTTAATGGTGGAGGTACACACATATTGATAGATGTCTTGTAATGCACTGTTGAGGAACCTGCTGTGACAAAATATCCATAATATACAGTCTTTAATTAACTATTAGTAGAGCATAACGAGTACTGGAAATACTTTATTCCTCGTTTCCATTCATGTCAATTGCAGATACATGTTTAGTCTTCTCAAGCACCAACTATCAAATATCTCTCCTGATTGTTGGCACTTGACAATCACCTTCCCTGAATGTTACTCAGGTGTAACTAAGTCTGATTTAAGGGTTGTTTATATTTCACATCATTAATCAGAATCTGCAAAGTAACTCAAATAAATGCAGTGGAGTAAAAATACCAGGTTAACCTCTGAACTGTAGTGGAGTAGAATTACAAAGTAGCAATGAGCTGTCATGTGGGTATATATTGATGCTGCGCATTATGGACACAAGCGATTTTCACCCATTTATTAATTATATGTTTTACATTTGATAACACCAATGTGTTTAATACTGGCAACTTCCAATTGTGGGAAAAACGAAAACGTTCAGTCGAGACGTCCCATAGAACATTGTGCGAAACACAATAGCCAGCATGTGTAGTTCTGGGGGGGTGTTCGATTCCAGTGGGGGGGGGGGGGGAGCAGGGGGAGCGGGGGGGAGCGGGGAGCGGGGGGAGCAGGGGGAGCGGGAGCGGGGGGAGCAGGGGGAGCGGGAGCGGGGGGAGCGGGGGGAGCGGGGGAGCGGGGGGAGCGGGGGGAGCGGGGAGCGGGGGGGAGCGGGGGGAGCAGGGGGAGCGGGGGAGCCGGCGTCGGTTGGCTAGCCCGTTTGTCCTCAGTCTGCGTTGAACGCCTCCTCTCCACCAATATAATGCTATACAATGCTAACGGAGGCGAGACGCACGTTATCCACACGCACGTTATCCACACGCAAAGTGTAAGATATCGCTTTCTAAGCTACGCCGCCCCCACGTGAGCGCGCACTTTGAGCGTGCACTTTGAGCGTGCACTTTGAGCGCACCTACGTCGTTGTGACGACTGACGTCTCATGACGTCGCCTGTATTCTACGTCAACCCAATCAAAATGGATGGAGGCGTCGGCGCACGTTGACGCGTCAGTTCTCCGCTCAGCTTAGTTGTCCGTTCTTTGGCACAAATCACACCCCATACGAACACGGCATTACCCCCCCCCCCCCCCCGTTGACAGTTCACGAGCGGGCTCTCTCTCCCGTCAGAGTGGTGTACAGACCGACGGGTCATAATGCATTTTGACGGAAATGATACGATCCTCTCTCGCGCCGCTGGTTGGGTAAACGTTTCTGACTGTGAACACACGACGGTCTCATTTGAAGCGTGTCGCGTCTGTTATTCTGTCTTTGATTCAGATTTGATTCAGATTTGATTCAGATTTGATTCAGATTTGATTCAGATTTGATGTGGTCTTTGAGTCTGGAACAATGGACCAGACCTCGGTATGCAACTAGGGTTTGACCCTCTGAGGCGTTTCTTGAAGGGTCTGACCTGATCGTACGTCTCTGCCATGCTGTCGTATAACTTCTTCGTCTGCTGTGGATCGGTGTCCTTGAAGGCCCTGAAGAGGGTCTTCACATCCTCCAGAGTCCTGCTGCAGTCTGCCATGACGAGGGGGTGTGGGGAAACACCTGGAGGGCAAACAGACGTCTGAGAACTGGAACAAGACTTCACCAATGATGCATAGGTGTTAAATACCTGAGATGAACAGCCAATCAGAGTGGTGTATCTCAGTCCTGACACATGAACTACATTACAGGTTTTTCAAGGCGAGGCAAGTTAATTATATAGCACTTTTCAACACAACCTTGTGTGTAAGTGCTTTACAAAAAACGAAAGACATTCAGAAAATGGTATTTAAAATCAGTCATTAAAAAAAAAAGCTAATAAAATAAACATTAAAAGAAGAAATACAAGATATTTCACACACTAAAACCTTAAGCGTTTAAAGTCACACTCAAAGACCTGAGCTCTGAACACATGCTCTGCACCCAATTTGAAATTCAACTTGGAACTTTCTCTCTAAGTAAGACACAATGCAGACTTGAACCGTCTCCGTATGCAGAGTTCTCTCCACACAGATCGCCAGGTGAGGGTGCTTCAGGTGGAGCCCCACAGGGTGCCGTTGGACAAAGTGTCTCGTGCTGTCAGGGAAGTGTGTGTGTGCTTTGGGTGCAGTGCTTCATTCAGTAAGACGTATGAGTTGTTTTGTGTAAAAGTGTAGATGCTGCCGGGAGCAGGGCGTCTTTGAAGTCTTTGAATTTGTTAGACGAATCACTAAAAAAAGCGTAAATGAAAACCAGCGTGTTTTTCACGACGGACACAAAAAACTGACTTACTGATTAACACAAGTCAGCTTGTTGGTGTCAGGGCGGAGTGCAAAACACTTTGGAGGGCAACGGTACTGTTAGTAATACTCAACCTTTCATCCATAAAAATACACAGTTTTACTCACCTTTGAAGGGTCCAGGTAGAGACGTGAAGCAGAGTGGTGTGAGCAGAGTGTGTGAGCAGGTGTGTGGGCAAGTGTGTGAGCAGAGGTGTGAGCAGAGTGTGTGAGCAGAGTGTGTGAGCAGAGAGTTGAGCCAGAGTGTGTGAGCAGAGTGTGTGAGCAGAGAGTTGAGCAGAGTGTGTGGCAGAGAGTGTGAGCAGAGTGTGTAGCAGAGAGGTGTGCGCAGAGTGTGTGAGCAGAGTGTGTGAGCAGAGGTAGAGTGGTGAGCAGAGGAGTGTGAGCAGAGAGTGTGAGCAGAGTGTGTGAGCAGAGTGTGTGAGCAGAGTGTGTGGGCAGAGTGTGTGGGCAGAGTGTGTGAGGCAGAGTGTGTGAGCAGAGTGTGTGAGCAGAGTGTGTGGGCAGAGTGTGTGGGCAAGAGTGTGTGAGCAGAGTGTGTGAGCAGAGTGTGTGGGCAGAGGAAGTCAGGAGCTAGCTCAGGTATACATGAGGCTGCCAGCATGACGCAGCAGGAAGTCAGGAGCATGCTCAGGTATAATGAGGCTGCCAGCATGACACAGCAGGAAGTCTGAGAGGAAGTTGGAAAAAGTGTTTGACCGCACATCCGTATGACGAGGGGGTCTTGTATTTGTTTAGATAACGTGCACGTGTTTGCCCGTCGGCAGTGGCGCACTAAAGCACCTGAATGGAAGAGCAAGTCTCTGACTTCTTGAATCAGAGTGGTGTATCTCAGTCCTGACACATGAGCTACATTACAGGTTTTTCAAGGCGAGGGCAAGTTAATTATATAGCACTTTTCAACACAACCTTTCAAAGTGCTTTACAGAAAATGAAAGACATTCAGAAAATGGCATTTGAAAAATAAAAGCTAAACAAATAAAATTAATATAAAATAAACATTAAAAGAAGAAATACAAGGATAAAAGTGACAGTGCAGTCTAAGATATTTCACACACTAAAACCTCAAGCGTTTAAAGTCACACTCAAAGACCTGAGCTCTGAACACATGCTCTGCACCCAATTTGAAATTCAACTTGGAACTTTTTGCAGGCGTCTTTTAAGAATTTGAATTTGTAGACGAATCACTAAATAAAGCGTAAATGAAAACCAGCGTGTTTTTCAACAACGCAAAAAACTGACTTCACTGATTAACACAACGTCAGCTTGTTGGTGTCAGGGCGGAGTGCAAAACACTTTGGAGGCAACGGTACTGTTAGTAATACTCAACATTTCATCTATAAAATACACAGTTTTACTCACCTTTGAAGGGTCCAGGTAGAGTGTGTGAGCAGAGTGTGTGAGCAGAGTGTGTGAGCAGAGTGTGTGAGCAGAGAGTGTGAGCAGAGTGTGTGAGCAGAGTGTGTGAGCAGAGTGTGTGAGCAGAGTGTGTGAGCAGAGTGTGTGGGCAGAGTGTGTGAGCAGAGTGTGTGAGCAGAGTGTGTGAGCAGAGTGTGTGGGCAGAGATGCACTCGACAAACTCGTATTCACTCATAGAACCGGAGAACAAAGAGCAGGACACACGTTCTCTTCAAAATAAGAGCATTTCCTCTCAAACATTTCAGCCTTAACTTTAGTCAGGAAGGAAAAACAGTTGTTTTTTTTGTTTTTTTTAAATCTTTTGATTGGCTTGTTGACAGACATCACCATGGCAATACAGTAGGTACTGTAAGGAAATATTTGTACTGTGAAGCTTAAAAGGGAAAATGTTTTATGTAGAAACTGTGAGCTGGATTTGGGGCCTGCTAACATGTGGCTTTTTGAGGACAAAGGGAGGTGAAGCAAGACCCCACTGTGGTCTCTGGAATGTAGGGGCCTGTGAACATTTGGTTTTGTGAGGACAAAGGAAGAGGGGGAAGGTGTGGAGTTGACATACAGTCATCTCAGATCCCTGTGATAAGGAAGCTGAGCCACTGGGATTGGGGACTTAAGATGTGAGCTGTTGATGATAATTTGGGCAGCCAATCACTGGTCTGGAAGGGAGGCGCAGAGAACTCCTCCTTGGGTCAGCGAGGTATATAGACAGGAACCCCGCTGTGTTCTGCCTCTCTCTTCTCGCGTCGCTGGGACTGGAGGTCTGGCGGCCTGTGGGCAGGAGCCAGGAGTAGGCCAAACTCCTGACATTACACATATGATACGATATGGTTGTGTATGGTAATGTATTTGATTGTATTGCATTGTATATTACCATTAAAGTGGATTATTGTTAAACGGTTAATTGTATGCTCTGGATTCCTTCATGTAAGATAACAGCTTGTTTTAGGGACGCGGGGAGATTTGGAAATGCGGCCTAGTTAACATTTAAATCTCCTAACAGTACACATGTAAAGAAGACGGTCTATAGGTACCTCACCCCTCCCTCCCACCCCGCCCTCACCCCTATGGGCTATGATCACATTATAAACAAGACATAAATCAAAAAGTTACAAAACATAAAAAACCAGCATAAAAAAAAGAAAGAAAAGACGGATAGAAATGACATGAAATACAATACCTGAAAATTACATACAAATACAGATGCTTCTTCATGGTAATAATAAATAACCGGGAAATAACGGTACTGCGAGTTACATGAGGAAACAGAGAAGGCAAAACAAGTAATGGTCAATGTATTAGGGAGATAAGGAAAGGGGGAAGTGAAGGTCTCCCCCCCCCCCCCCTCCGGGTTCCCTCACCTCCTCAGCACCAGGGTTGATCGTGAGATCAGCAGAAGTGAGCGAGTCCAGGTCTTATGAAAGAGCGTCAGGGATCCTTGTAGAGAAAACCGTATCTTTTCGAGATGAATACACTGTAATAGTTCCTGTATCCACCTGTCGTGTGTGGGGGGGGGCGACGTGCTTCCACGTAAGAAGAATGGAGCGCCTGGCCAGCAGGTTGTGAAGGCGATGACCCGCTGAGTCGCGGTGGGCATGTTCTGTGTTGGGGGGACGCCGAACAAGGCAGTTAGAGGGTTAATAAAGGGTCTTCCTATTATACACACATGCATTTCAAACATCTGGACTACCTATGCTGCAACATGTATTATCTTTTCAATTCACACACGGCATCTATTGCAGTCTGTCCGTCCTGGAGAGGATCCTCCTCTGCTGCTCTCCCTGAGGTTTCTCCATGTTCCCTTTAGACTGTGGGTTTTCTCCGGAAGTGTTTCCTTGTACGATGTGAGGGGTCTAAGGACAGAGGGTCTGAGGACAGAGGGTCTGAGGACAGAGGGTCTAAGGACAGAGGGTCTGAGGACAGAGGGTCTGAGGACAGAGGGTCTGAGGGACAGAGGGTCTAAGGACAGAGGGTCTGAGGACAGAGGTCTAGAGGGTCTGAAGACAGAGGGTCTGAGGACAGAGGGTCTGAGGACAGAGGGTCTGAGGACAGAGGGTCTAAGGAACAGAGGGTCTGAGGACAGAGGGTCTGAGGACAGAGGGTCTGAGGACAGAGGGTCTGAGGCCAGAGGGTCTGAGGACAGAGGGTCTGAGGACAGAGGGTCTAAGGACAGAGGGTCTGAGGACAGAGGGTCTGAGGACAGAGGGTCTGAGGACAGAGGGTCTGAGGACAGAGGGTCTAAGGACAGAGGGTCTAAGGACAGAGGGTGTCGTATTGTCATACTGATATTCTGTACACACTGTGAAGTCCACTGAGACAAATGTAACATTTGTGATATTGGGCTATAAATAAACATTGACTGATTGATTGATTGATTGATTGATTGATTGATTGATTGATTGATTGCGGGGTTAGGGTGTGTTCAGGGCCTGCTCAAGGGTTTTGAAAATACTAGACCAGAAGGCATTCGGGCTGGGGCATGACCAAGACGTGTGTTGTGTGATGGCAGGAGATTGCTTGCATCGCTTCCAAGAGGAAATATCACAGATAGACGAGGTTTGCACCACACGAAGAATGTCCCTCCACTTACTGTCAGATATGTCTACACCCGACTCACCCTCCCAGGACTCTTTCATAGATGTAGTAGAGGCTAGGTCAAAGGAGGCAAGTGTTCCATAAATAGTAGATACCAGCCTTTTGTGGTCACAATCCAGGGTGAGAAACTGGTCACTTCCTGACTCAGGGGGCGGGGGGGAAATGGGGAAATTGATTTGAACAAAATGCCTAATTTGGAAGAAGCGGAACAGATGGCTGTTTGGCAGACAAGGATGCGAAGTCAGAGAAAAGCCCATCCTTGTAAAGTACTGATTGTGACGAGCCCGTTGGCCGCCCACATCCGGAAGCTGGGGTCCGAGCAGGATGGAGAGAATGAGTGATTAGTATCGGAGCTTCTCTGTGTAAGCCATGTGGCCTTCTGAATTGAAGCCACATCTTAATAGTTCTGGTAACAATTGGGTTGACTGAGATGTTGTGCGTCATTACGGGAAGTTGGGAGCAAATCACAGAGTGTAAGAGCTGGAGGAGGAGGAGGAGGAGGAGGAGGAGGAGGGAGGAGGGAGGAGGAGGAGGAGGAGGGCTCCATGGGAACCCACGGTTGGGCTGGAGGTAGGAGTCTTGGGGCCAGTCCAGGAAAGGAGTCGGTTAATATTAGAGGCCCAGTAGTAGTGACGGAAGTTCGGGAGTGCCAAGCCGCCCCGACACGGGGAGCTGGAGAATTGATTTTTTAAGACGGGCGGGTTTGTCATCCCAAAGGAACGCATTTAGTTGACCGTCAGGACTGAAAGATGTATTGATGCAAATTGGGATATTCTGGAAGAGATATAAGACCTCTGGCACAATTACCTTTTCAATAAGATTGACACGCCAAGCACGGGATAAGGGAAGGGAAGACCACCGAGAGATCTTGATTTGCATTTAGCTAAGAGTGGTTAACATGTTAAACAGATCTTTGAAGGAGCTGGTGATGGACACCCCAAGTATCTGAAGCCGGTCTGGTGCAATGTTAAAGGGAAAGCGGTTGGGGGGAGTGTCTTCGCAGTTGGTTTACAAAAAAATAGTTCGCTCTTTTGGAGATTTAATTTGTAGCCTGATAAACGACCAAACTGCTCAAGGATTGACAATATAGGAGGGCGAGAGGACACGGGATTGGAGACGTGTAGGAGAAGGTCAACGGGAACGTTTGTGAACTACACCATGGCGAGTGATGCCCTCAAACCCATTGTGGCCTCTGAGCCATATAGCTAGTGTTTCTCAAACGTTGTCATACCAAGGACCACTTAACCAATAAAAAAACACTCGCGGACCACCTAACTCCACAAATATCCAAAATAACATCGTTTTTCAAAAACAGATTACAAATCGCCTAAAAATGGTACAAACACGTGGCAACATGTGTGATGAAGGTGTTGCGCTGGACTATATCATGCAATCAAAAGTGAAACTTAAGCTCGCTCCATTGCGGAGATATTCCCCCGAGAGTACGGAAAACTTTAATTTATCTATTTATTTCAAATGTGAAATGTTACCAATATACTCACGGACCACTAGGGGGCGCTCACGGACCACCAGTGGTCCGCGGACCACACTTTGAGAAGCACTGAGCTAGAGGCTCGATTGCTAAATTAAACAATAGGGGAGAAAGCGCGCAGCCCTGGCGTGTCCCACGAGAGGGAAGGCAGACGAGTGAATGCGTTGTGTTTGCCGATGCAGAAGGGGAGGCGTATGAAAGCTTCATCCAAGAAATACATTTGGAGTCAAAGCCAAGAACAGGTAGCTCCACTCCACCCTATCAAAAGCTTTCTCCACATCGAGTGAAACTATGACTTCGGGGACATTGGACGGGGCGAGAAAATAACATGAAGTAGCCTCCTGGTGTTGAAGAAAGAGTGACGATCATAAAGCCTGTTTGGAAGCGGAACGATAGAAGGTATCACGAGTTGGAGGCGGACGGACAACATCTCCAGTATTTTACAATCAACATTTAGGAGGGAGAATGGTAGCTGCCACAAAGAGTAGGATCTTCATCCTTCTTCCATAGTAGAGAGGTGGATGCCACGGACAGGGTTCGAGGTAATCGGCCTTCTTTAAGGGAATCATTAAACAATCCTTGCTAGAACTTGGGGCCAAAAGAGACGAATATGCTTTGTAGAATTCGACCGTGAAGCCGTCCGGACCAAGGATTTCCCATTCTGCATAGATGTGATGGCTTCCTGTATCTCTAAAGGGGAGATGGGGTCCCCCGTTCCGCCTGCGTTAACTACGTCAAGGGGGGAAGTTAAGGAGTCAAGAGGATTTGGGTTATTGTGCCAGCTGTGGAACATTCAGAAGAGCACAAATTATTATAAAACTCAAAGAAAGACTTTATTTCAATCGGTTCAGAGGACTAAATCGCCTTCGGGCGATTTACTTTGGGGATTCATCTGGAGGCGTTAACTTGCCCGAGCCGTTGAGCCAGGAGCCTCCCAGCCTCGTCCCCCTGTTCAAAAAAGCGCTGCGTAGTTTGCCTCAGTTTCTTGTCTCCGCTACGCTCGTCATTAAAAGGTCATGTTCCGAATGTAGTAATATATTTATATAAGGTCGTGAGGGGGAGGAGGAAGACGTTTCATCAATTCGGAGAACTTCTTCCAAAATTGCCGGCAGCCGAACCCTTTCATCCTTTCTTAGTTTGGAAACAGACGATATAACCTGCCCACGAACACAGGCTTCGAGAGCCTGCCACACGGTTCCACAAACTTACGTCAGCAGTGTCATTCATTTCGAGATATAAACGAATCTGTGGATTAACAAAGTGCTTAAACGTGTCGTCTGACAGCAGGTGGGAACTGAACCTCCACGACTTAGCGGGAGGAACACTAAGAGGGAGGTGGATGTCAAGTGATACGATCTGAGGTGGCAATAGGATGGTGTTTGACACGCGCTGGCAAGCTGTCATCGAGCAGAAACAAATCTGTTGGTGAGAACGTGTGAGAAAAAAGAGAAAAGCTTTACTTTGAGGGGTTTTAAATCTCCAAGGGTCATGTCTCTTCTACATCTACATGTGTCCCCTCTTCTTCATGTCTCTTCTACATCTACATGTGTCCCCTCTTCTCCATGTCTCTTCTACATCTACATGTGTCCCCTCTTCTACATGTCTCTTCTACATCAACCTGTGTCCCCTCTTCTCCGTGTCTCTTCTATCATCAACATGTGTCCCCTCTTCTCCATGTCTCTTCTACATCAACATGTGTCCCCTCTTCTTCATGTCTCTTCTACATCTACATGTGTCCCCTCTTCTCCATGTCTCTTCTACTATCAACATGTGTCCCCTCTTCTTCATGTCTCTTCTACATCTACATGTGTCCCCTCTTCTCCATGTCTCTTCTACATCTACATGTGTCCCATCTTCTTCATGTCTCTTCTACATCTACATGTGTCCCCCTCTTCTTCATGTCTCTTCTACATCACATGTGTCCACCTCTTCTCATGTCTCTT
>JAMFTG010002833.1:0-18431 GCA_023974075.1 Chaenocephalus aceratus
CCCTCTACATCAACATGTGTCCCCTCTTCTTCATGTCTCTTCTACATCAACATGTGTCCCCTCTTCTTCATGTCTCTTCCACATCAACATGTGTCCCCTCTTCTTCATGTATCTTCTACATCAACATGTGTCCCCTCTTCTTCATGTCTCTTCTACATCAACATGTGTCCCTCTTCTTAATGTCCCCTCTACATCAACATGTGTCCCCTCTTCTTCATGTCTCTTCTACATCAACATGTGTCCCCTCTTCTTCATGTATCTTCTACATCAACATGTGTCCCCTCTTCTTCATGTATCTTCTACATCAACATGTGTCCCCTCTTCTTCATGTCTCTTCTACATCAACATGTGTCCCCTCTTCTTAATGTCCCCTCTACATCACATGTGTCCCCTCTTCTTCATGTCTCTTCTACATCAACATGTGTCCCCTCTTCGTCATGTATCTCTACATCAGCATGTGTCCCTCTTCTTCATGTCTCCTCTACATCAACATGTGTCCCCTCTTCTCCATGTCTCTTCTACATCAACATGTGTCCCCTCTTCTTCATGTCTCTTCTACATCAACATGTGTCCCCTCTTCCTCATGTCTCTTCTACATCAACATGTGTCCCCTCTTCCTCATGTCTCTTCTACATCAACATGTGTCCCCTCTTCTTCATGTCTCTTCTACATCAGCATGTGTCCCCTCTTCTTCATGTCTCCTCTACATCAACATGTGTCCCCTCTTCTTCATGTCTCTTCTACATCAACATGTGTCCTCTCTTCTTCATGTCTCTTCTACATCAACATGTGTCCCCTCTTCTTCATGTCTCTTCTACATCAACATGTGTCCCCTCTTCTCCATGTCTCTTCTACATCAACATGTGTCCCCTCTTCTCCATGTCTCTTCTACATCAACATGTGTCCTCTCTTCTTCATGTCTCTTCTACATCAACATGTGTCCCCTCTTCTCCGTGTCTCTTCTACATCAACATGTGTCCCCTCTTCTTCGTGTCTCTTCTACATCAACATGTGTCCCCTCTTCTCCGTGTCTCTTCTACATCAACATGTGTCCCCTCTTCTCCGTGTCTCTTCTACATCAACATGTGTCCCCTCTTCTCCATGTCTCTTCTACATCAACATGTGTCCCCTCTTCTTCATGTCTCTTCTACATCAACATGTGTCCCCTCTTCTCCGTGTCTCTTCTACATCAACATGTGTCCCCTCTTCTCCGTGTCTCTTCTACATCAACATGTGTCCCCTCTTCTCCATGAAGTAGAGGATGATAGGAGGCCTTTAATAAAGTGTGTGTGTGTGTGTGTGTGTGTGTGTGTGTGTGTGTGTGTGTGTGTGTGTGTGTGTGTGTGTGTGTGTGTGTGTGTGTGTGTGTGTGTGTGTGTGTGTGTGTGTGTGTGTGTGTGTGTGTGTGTGTGTGTGTGTGTGTGTGTGTGTGTGTGTGTGTGTGTGTGTGTGTGTGTGTGTGTGTGTGTGTGTGTGTGTGTGTGTGTGTGTGTGTGTGTGTGTGTGTGTGTGTGTGTGTGTGTGTGTGTGTGTGTGTGTGTGTGTGTGTGTGTGTGTGTGTGTGTGTAGATGCTGGTGGAGACGGTGTCCCTTGGGGGGAACCTCCTGATGAACGTGGGTCCGACCCCCGACGGGAGGATCCCCCCCCTCAGCGAGGAGAGACTCAGACAGATGGGTAGCTGGCTGCAGGTCAACGGGGGCGGGATCTATAACACCACGCCATGGAGGGCGCAGAACGACAGCCGGACCCCCAACCTGTGGTGAGGACCTTTCATTTGAAGTCTCAAAGCCAACTTTATTGTCAATCGTTCAGTTTGTGTACAGACAGAGAGATGGAAATACTGTTTCCCACAATCCAGAACACAAAAATACAATTATATATAAAACATATATCCTATATATACAGAATCCACGGACATATGTGTACATGTGCACACATTAAGATAAAGCACAACAATCAATACAAGTTAACAGAAGTACTCAGATCTTGTAGTAAAAGTAGAAGTACTCAGATCTTGTACTTGAGTAAAAGTAGAAGTACTCAGATCTTGTAGTATAAGTAGAAGTACTCAGATCTTGTAGTAAAAGTAGAAGTACTCAGATATTGTAGTAAAAGTAGAAGTACTCAGATCTTGTACTTGAGTAAAAGTAGAAGTACTCAGATCTTGTAGTAAAAGTAGAAGTACTCGGATCTTGTAGTAAAAGTAGAAGTACTCAGATCTTGTAGTAAAAGGAGAAGTACTCAGATCTTGTAGTAAAAGGAGAAGTACTCAGATCTTGTACTTGAGTAAAAGTAGAAGTACTCAGATCTTGTAGTAAAAGTAGAAGTACTCAGATCTTGTAGTAAAAGGAGAAGTACTCAGATCTTGTAGTAAAAGTAGAAGTACTCAGATCTTGTAGTAAAAGTAGAAGTACTCAGATCTTGTACTTGAGTAAAAGTAGAAGTACTCAGATCTTGTACTTGAGTAAAAGTAGAAGTACTCAGATCTTGTAGTAAAAGGAGAAGTACTCAGATCTTGTAGTAAAAGGAGAAGTACTCAGATCTTGTAGTAAAAGGAGAAGTACTCAGATCTTGTAGTAAAAGGAGAAGTACTCAGATCTTGTAGTAAAAGTAGAAGTACTCAGATCTTGTACTTGAGTAAAAGTAGAAGTACTCAGATCTTGTAGTAAAAGTAGAAGTACTCAGATCTTGTAGTAAAAGGAGAAGTACTCAGATCTTGTAGTAAAAGTAGAAGTACTCAGATCTTGTACTTGAGTAAAAGTAGAAGTACTCAGATCTTGTAGTAAAAGGAGAAGTACTCAGATCTTGTAGTAAAAGTAGAAGTACTCAGATCTTGTACTTGAGTAAAAGTAGAAGTACTCAGATCTTGTAGTAAAAGGAGAAGTACTCAGATCTTGTAGTAAAAGGAGAAGTACTCAGATCTTGTAGTAAAAGTAGAAGTACTCAGATCTTGTACTTGAGTAAAAGTAGAAGTACTCAGATATTGTAGTAAAAGTAGAAGTACTCAGATCTTGTACTTGAGTAAAAGTAGAAGTACTCAGATCTTGTAGTAAAAGGAGAAGTACTCAGATCTTGTAGTAAAAGTAGAAGTACTCAGATCTTGTACTTGAGTAAAAGTAGAAGTACTCAGATCTTGTAGTAAAAGGAGAAGTACTCAGATCTTGTAGTAAAAGGAGAAGTACTCAGATCTTGTAGTAAAAGTAGAAGTACTCAGATCTTGTACTTGAGTAAAAGTAGAAGTACTCAGATCTTGTACTTGAGTAAAAGTAGAAGTACTCAGATATTGTAGTAAAAGTAGAAGTACTCAGATATTGTACTTGAGTAAAAGTAGAAGTACTCAGATCTTGTAGTAAAAGTAGAAGTACTCAGATCTTGTAGTAAAAGTAGAAGTACTCAGATCTTGTAGTAAAAGGAGAAGTACTCAGATCTTGTAGTAAAAGGAGAAGTACTCAGATCTTGTACTTGAGTAAAAGTAGAAGTACTCAGATCTTGTAGTAAAAGTAGAAGTACTCAGATCTTGTAGTAAAAGGAGAAGTACTCAGATCTTGTAGTAAAAGTAGAAGTACTCAGATCTTGTAGTAAAAGTAGAAGTACTCAGATCTTGTACTTGAGTAAAAGTAGAAGTACTCAGATCTTGTACTTGAGTAAAAGTAGAAGTACTCAGATCTTGTAGTAAAAGTAGAAGTACTCAGATCTTGTACTTGAGTAAAAGTAGAAGTACTCAGATCTTGTAGTAAAAGGAGAAGTACTCAGATCTTGTAGTAAAAGGAGAAGTACTCAGATCTTGTAGTAAAAGTAGAAGTACTCAGATCTTGTACTTGAGTAAAAGTAGAAGTACTCAGATCTTGTACTTGAGTAAAAGTAGAAGTACTCAGATATTGTAGTAAAAGTAGAAGTACTCAGATCTTGTACTTGAGTAAAAGTAGAAGTACTCAGATCTTGTAGTAAAAGGAGAAGTACTCAGATCTTGTAGTAAAAGTAGAAGTACTCAGATCTTGTACTTGAGTAAAAGTAGAAGTACTCAGATCTTGTAGTAAAAGGAGAAGTACTCAGATCTTGTAGTAAAAGGAGAAGTACTCAGATCTTGTAGTAAAAGTAGAAGTACTCAGATCTTGTACTTGAGTAAAAGTAGAAGTACTCAGATCTTGTACTTGAGTAAAAGTAGAAGTACTCAGATATTGTAGTAAAAGTAGAAGTACTCAGATCTTGTACTTGAGTAAAAGTAGAAGTACTCAGATCTTGTAGTAAAAGTAGAAGTACTCAGATCTTGTAGTAAAAGTAGAAGTACTCAGATCTTGTAGTAAAAGGAGAAGTACTCAGATCTTGTAGTAAAAGGAGAAGTACTCAGATCTTGTACTTGAGTAAAAGTAGAAGTACTCAGATCTTGTAGTAAAAGTAGAAGTACTCAGATCTTGTAGTAAAAGGAGAAGTACTCAGATCTTGTAGTAAAAGTAGAAGTACTCAGATCTTGTAGTAAAAGTAGAAGTACTCAGATCTTGTACTTGAGTAAAAGTAGAAGTACTCAGATCTTGTACTTGAGTAAAAGTAGAAGTACTCAGATCTTGTAGTAAAAGTAGAAGTACTCAGATCTTGTAGTAAAAGGAGAAGTACTCAGATCTTGTAGTAAAAGGAGAAGTACTCAGATCTTGTAGTAAAAGGAGAAGTACTCAGATCTTGTAGTAAAAGTAGAAGTACTCAGATCTTGTACTTGAGTAAAAGTAGAAGTACTCAGATCTTGTAGTAAAAGTAGAAGTACTCAGATCTTGTAGTAAAAGGAGAAGTACTCAGATCTTGTAGTAAAAGTAGAAGTACTCAGATCTTGTACTTGAGTAAAAGTAGAAGTACTCAGATCTTGTAGTAAAAGGAGAAGTACTCAGATCTTGTAGTAAAAGTAGAAGTACTCAGATCTTGTACTTGAGTAAAAGTAGAAGTACTCAGATCTTGTACTTGAGTAAAAGTAGAAGTACTCAGATATTGTAGTAAAAGTAGAAGTACTCAGATCTTGTACTTGAGTAAAAGTAGAAGTACTCAGATCTTGTAGTAAAAGTAGAAGTACTCAGATCTTGTAGTAAAAGTAGAAGTACTCAGATCTTGTAGTAAAAGTAGAAGTCCGGCCCAGCAACACAGACTGGATGAAGCATTATGTTAGCAACACGTTGAGTTGAGGAAACTCTGAGTCAGAGGTGATGAGAGTCAGACGGTGTGTTAGACGGGCCGTGATATCATGAACCTGCTGATGGACGCATTCCAACACTTGTTCTGCTCCAGCTGTGTTCACCTTGCAGCTGCAGCTCTGAGGCTTTGATCCTGATCAAGTGTTTGAGTCATGTTTAAAGTTTAACTTCTTCATGTGTCTGATATTAGAGTTCACTCTTCATTCAGGAAGTATGACGCTGCGCTGTCAGTAGCTTCTCCATGTCTGTGATTGGTCGAATGCTCCAGATCCCACCCCTCTCCTGTGAACACCTAGCTAGATAGGACACGGCTGGCTGAGCGATCCACTTGATAACCCGCGTCGTAGGACCGCTTAGCGAGAGCGCGTATGTTCTGGATTAGGCCAACCGGCTAACTCCAACATATCAGGTTAGGTTGAACCGGCTTCGTAGCACAGGCCTCTGAGCTCCTCCAACGATGCAACATATAATAACGTACACAAAAACAAAATAGTGCCAGAAGTCTCTATACATGTCAAAAGAATACGATATGTACAAGAACAGAATATGAAATTAAATAATGTACATTTAGACGAGATGTAAATACCCAGAAAAACCTGGAATACTTTCTCAGATTACGTGAGAAATTAAATAACTTGAATCTTCTGAGAAGTCAAAACATTGAAAAAAAGATGATGAAAAATAATTCTCTCTCATTTTGACCACGTTTTCTTCCTCCTGTGTTTCAGGTACACGTTCAGACCGCAGGACGAAATCATCTTTGCCATTTTCCTGGAGTGGCCCAAAGATGGATTTGTGGTTCTGAGTGAACCTGTGACTGAATCTGGTACTCAGGTACTCATATACACAGTATATACAAACATGTACGTACACACATCTCAGTCAAACGAGAGATGGTCGTGTTTGGGATATTTCTTGTTCCATATTTCCTCAAATGTGTTTTCCTGAAGCCTCGTTGAGATTCTTTCCATAACATGTATCTCATGAACTTTGTCGTACCAGTTGTCGAGAGAAGAGATGTCCGCTTTGAGACATTTTCTAGTTATTGCTTTTTTTGCTGCAACAGTGAGAATTTTAAATAATTCCAAATACATTATTCGTGTATGTTGTTGTTTCTGCAGGTGGAGCTGCTGGGAGTCGGGCCCATGCAGTGGGAGAGACCGCCCTCTGGTGGAGGTCTTAGAGTCCGTCTGCCCCCCCTCACACCCAGAGAGATGCCCTGTGACTGGGGCTGGACCCTGGGGCTGAGATGGGCCAAGTGAACAGGAAGTGACGGAGCAGACGCAGGAAGTGACGGAGCTGCGAGATGTGTTCAAATCAGTTAAAACGAAGATTAAAATGATCGGGAAAGTATTGTTGATGATGATATTTCATGTGGTGAAAAGTACTTCTACTTTACTTCAGTTTGGAAGCACGTTTTGTGCTTTTAACTGCAACTATTATACATGAGTTACTTTGCAGATTAAGATCAGGAATGTGGAACAAGAATCCAAAATGTAAGAAACAGTTCAAAGCATCAGCTAAAAGCGAGCTCAAATGAATGGACATTCTTTGTTGTCCCTTGCCGGGTTCTTACGGTCATTAAAGTCCTGGAAATTCAAAACGCTGATTCCAGGCCCTGGAGACGTTTTGGAAAACAATATTTTTCCCAAAGTTTTGGAAAAGTCATGGAACTGTAACTAAAGTTGCATCAAATATAATGTATATTTTATCTAATCGACGAAATAGTAATACTATGATAATAAATACTGTGTGGTGTAGTAATGAAACGTAGAATGGCGTTTAACTGACGAGGTGTTTCCCTGGTGAGAGATTTGAGTAGGAGCTAGTAGGCCTATTGGATTTGTTTTAGACAGACACAACATGTTTCAGATGCAGACCTTATTTTCCTGTTCCATGTTCAAATAAACAATGTTCAGTGGTACGCTGAGAAAGAGTCATTTTTTTGGTCATGGAAATGAGGTAAAGGTCCTGGAGAAGTCATTGGAAGTCATTGGTGGTACATTTGGCAAGGGAAGAAACCAAGGATTGATTCTGTACTCTTCAACTAGCAACACACAAGGGAGGAGGAGCGCTCCCCTGCTTGAAGGACGACTATCAGCCCAATGAAGAAGCTCGCTCTGCTGGTGCAAGCCAGACAGGGCTGGATGGAAAGCATGATGTATCGGGGGGAGTGCCCATCGAGGCAAGGTTAATAATAATAATAATAATAATACATTTTATTTTTAGGCGCCTTTCATGACACCCAAGGACACCGTACAATTGTAAAAAAAAAAAAAATAAAAGCTAAGAGGCAGCAGAACAAGATAAAAACACAAACAGGAAGTCAGGGAGGAGACAGTCAAGTGGACACAAATGAAACATATAATGGGGAGCACTACAGTGAGTAGCAGATTTGAACAGGTGGGTTTTTAATTGGGATTTGAACATGGTGGTTGTGTCTGACTGTCGGATGTGCGGGGGGAGGGAGTTCCAGAGTCTGGGAGCAGTGCAGCTAAAAGCCCGAGCACCCGTGGTGACGAGGCGTGGGGTGGGGGCGGTCAGCAGACCAGCAGAGGGGGGGCGAGAGGGGGTGTACTCCTGAAGAAGGTCAGCCAGATGGGGGGGGCAGGTTATGGAGGGCTTTGTAAGTGAGCAGTAGGTTTTTGAAGTTGATACGGGATTGATCGGGCAGCCAGGGGAGCTGGATGAGGATGGGGGCGATGTGTTCGGAGGCCTTGGTGCCGGTGATGATCCGGGCTGCGGAGTTCTGTATGATTTGTAGTTTATTGATGAGCTTGGTGGGTATGCCCGAGAGGATGGCGTTACAGTAGTAGAAAGCATGATGTATCGGGGGGAGTGCCCATCGAGGCAAGGTTAGGGGATAAAAGACTGGGAAAAGAGAACCGCTGGATCAACCTCTCCTTAAGATGATGGTTAAGGGTCCTTGCCGGGAGTGACTTGCTGGAGGAAATGAAGATATTAAGATGGTGCTCGCATGATCTTGATTTCACCCCGAGCAAGCTGGATACAAAATGTAAAGGTTGGGCCAAACATGGCCTTACTTCATATTGCACATTTTTCAGCAAAGGAACCATGTTTGATTTTCAAACGCTAAGAAAACGATATGGATTGAATAACAGTGATGTTTTTAGATTTCCACAGGTACGCCATTACTTATATAGTTCCCTGTCAGACAGCCAGAAAGCTTGAAAACCCTTTATTAATAGTTTTCACCAACACATCAGACACAGGGATGAAATAATCTCAAAATTTCACCAAGCTCTTCAAGATATTAAAAAGGAAAATACGTTCTATAAAACACAAATGGGAAAACGAAACAAAAACCCATCCCTGACGAAGTCTGGACCAATGACTGTACTTTTCAATGGAAGATCTGGAGCTCAGGCCCCGACGGGATGTTCAGTTGGGACAGTGTGCGAACTATACCACGGTCTCCGGGGGGGGCGTAAATGCTGATCCGTGCATTAATAGCAACAGCACAGACATAGGCCTATTATAAAGAGAACATCTGTTGCACACGGGGTGGTGCCACAGGTCTACATTTACATGAAACGTCCCGATGGATCATGTTCATGTCAACAGATTTCCCGAGCATGTATGGGCTACGCAAACTTCAATCAACTTGATAATAAATAATCCACGGACCACCAATGTAACGTTTGACTGTTTAATTAATCAACTTAAAATGACTCAAATGTGATCCACTCACTCCACTGTTGGCTGGTCCAGCCAGCCGGCGGCCACGGGACCACCGCAGCAACTTCGCCCCCCATCTCGAGCAGCAGGCAGGGAGGAAGAGGAAGAACAGGTGGGGTGGTCATCAGCAGCATCATCATCTTCTTCCACATCTCCTTCGATCTCTACTACTGTATGGTAGTTGTAGTCATCAAGTTAGCTTCTCTTGGCTCGTCTTCTTGTGTCTCTTCAGCCCCCAAGTTAACGTTAGCTGTCAAGTTAGCACTAGCACTGACGTTAGCTCCTTCCTCTCTCGGTTCTGTTGTAGCAGCAGTACGATGTGCTACCACCGGCTACATTCGGGTGGTCTTCTTGATCAGGTTGTTTAGCCGTCTTTTTAAAGAAATTGCCTAAGTTGTTTTTTTCTTGTCGACATGTCAGCAGCAGCAACAATGCCTGGTAAACATGCAGTGCTAACTAAACGAGCTTGTGAGTGAGTGGGTAGTGGGTGGAGCTGCAGGCAGCGTGCACGGTGCAAGCAGGCGACACTTTTTTCATGAATCATAAACTCTAAATATAATTTAATTTCACTTATTTTACACCTTTGAAAAAAAAACATGCCCAAAATGGAATTTATTTGGTCATCATATCAGTATTTTAGAGAGCTCCCCGCAAATGTCACAAACCATGTTCCCAGGGGAGCTCATGTCACCACTAGGGGAGCTATAGCTCCCCCTGCTCCCCTCCAGTTCGCACCCTGAGTTGGGAGATGCTGAGCGTACTTGTTCAGCCCTGCTCAGTCGTCACAGCATCCAGGGGGAAATGTGGTTCTCAGCTAGCACATCGCTACCATTTGTTGTGGCTTGCCCTTTAATAGTAACTGTTTGGCAAAAGATCGAAATTGAAATAATACTACAAGAAAAAATCCCTTTGAACTGGGACGAATGTCTATTTGGGCTCGTACATGCAATCCCCACTAACTCCAAAGCAAAACAAGCATTTGGAATTCTCACTGTTGCAGCAAAAAAAGCAATAACTAGAAAATGGCTCAACGCGGATATCCCTTCTCTCGACAACTGGTACGACAAAATCCATGAACTCTAAAGAATCACCTTCTCAGTGAGGCTTCAGGAAAACTCTTTTGAAGAAATATGGAAAAAGTGGAGAGTTTACATATCCCAAAGACGCCATCCCTTGTTTGACTGTTTCTATTGAATGTATATGTATAGATGTGTATGTGTATTGAATGTATATATGTTGATATTTATGCATATGTACATTTGCTATTTCAAACAACCCCTGTTTACTTTTCGTTTTTATTTTATTTTGACTAATTTTGTTTGCTATTTCATTTGTCACTTTCAGGTCTCTAAAAATATATGATTTGAAAAACTGTACTTGTATTATAATATTATAATGTGACTCCAAATAAATAAAGAATAATAAAAAAAGAAAGTCATTGGTGAAAAAGTGTAGGAAGCCTGACCTTAACAATATGCTGCGTTCACACCGGACGCAATGCGGATATTGGCTTCGCTCGAATCGCTCTGATCGCTCTAAACCAGGGGTGTCCAATACGTCGAGGTCGATCGCATGGCATTGAACAAAAACACTTTTTTTAAAGTTAGCCTATCATCCATCTATTTGCCACTTGATTGACAGGTAAGTCAGTCTGAGATCTCCAGTTCCCTGCACGCATGGGCTGCAAATCACCGACGAGCTGATGACCTAGTTAGCCAATGTACGCAATTCTACTACAGAAAGGGTATAACATGTACGAGTTGTATTGTGCCATCGGGTTCATGCCGTTATGAGGGGGCCTCGCTTCCTCATCTGAAGCGCAAATGCGGCGCACTATTATGCGCTTATGCGGCGCAATTAGTGTAAGCGCCCCCCCCCCCCCGTGGTCATTTTAAAAGTAGCTCCCAAGCTGAAAACGTGTGGGCACCCCTGCTCTAAACGCTCGAGTTTCACCGCGGCTGTCAGCTGTGTTTACTCGCATCATCCAAACAAGACTCGCTGGCCAGGGGCTACAACTACAACAAGGTGAACATGTGACCGTGATTTAATTGTAATACAAGTTTCTAAATGATGCCGAAGTAACAACACACTGATACCGGTTAGTAAAGACCATGAATTAATGCTTTGAGTCTGCAGACAGACGGCAGAGAAAACCCTTTAAGATGTGTGTTTTCTGAATGGGAAGGACCATTACTGTGGCTCAGTAGCTGGTGTGCTGGACTTCGAATCATGGGAGCACAGGTTCAAACCCCACTGCAGTCAGCATGTCGTTGCGTCCCTGAGACACTTCCCCCCAAAGTGCTCCTGTGGGGATCGTCCACAGTGTTGAGTATGTGAGTTGCTTTGGATAAAAGCGTCTAACAAGTGACATGTAATGGAGACCGGATCGATCATGCTAAGCTAACGCAGTAAATGCTCCGACCGTCCACACTCACAACAACGGCCTGCAGACATAAATACACCAGCGACTGTATTCTCCATGACACAGGCAGTCTGTGGTTTGTACTTGTTTCACTTCTGTCTAGTTTCTGAGCAGATATGAGGAGCTGTGAGCTCTGAGTGCTAACAGCTAACGGCTGATGTTTTGGTTTTGTGGTTGAACGTCAGTGAGGGCAGGCTGAGATCCTCACCGCTGATTGGCTACCTCGAGATTGCGTCACACGAATTTCACGCTCGAGTTGAAAATATTTTAACTTGAGCGTTTGTCGCGGCCACCTTCAACCGCTTCATGCGCGCCGTCGGAGCGAATTCGCGTCTGTCTCTGCATTGACTTTACATGTAATCGCACCGCCCCCAAACATCGCATCGCGTCCGGTGTGAACGCAGCATAATGCTATTAATGCTTACCTGGCGGGATGTTACGGTTGCTGTTTCTGTCTGCTCATTAATCTGCCTGTGAGTGTTTTCAGCTGTGCGTGTAATATGTAAATAAGCTGCGCAGTAGCCCTGACGTCATTGGCTGCCCATCCTCTGGTCCGCCTCTGAAGATGGTGATTGGATTGACGTCATCCAATCGCAGCGCACAGCCGGCGCACACCTGCTTGGGAGGAGTACAAAGGCCGCGGACTATCGCTAGTGATGGCAAAATGAAGCTTTGAATGAAGCGTCGAACCTCTTGGACAATTGTGTCGGAAATAGGTTCATTTCTCGAAGCTTCAGTTACAGCGACCTCTCCTGGCGAAGTGCAAGGCTGCAGTGGGTTTAACGTATCTTTGCCTTGAAAAATATTCGATACACACACACACACACACACACACACACACACACACACAAAAAGACTGAATATCATGTTCTATTTGCAATTAAAGATTGGTAATTGTGTGTATTGGGTTATTGAGAAGAGACTAGAGAGTGCTGGACATGTTTTTGGGCGGAGACGGCCTTGTATCAGTTATTAAAGTATTAAAGTTGAAAAGCAATGATTACAATACATCCATTCCAGGCTTTGAACCAGCTGGAGGACATCGCCGCATCCTAGCCGCCGGCTCGACCCACTGGGCTATCTATTCCTTAAACTATTCAACTGTTTTTATATTACTCATAATTGTCTTTCTGTTCAGAACTTCTCCACATTTCGAAGGGTTTCCCAAGCCAGAACGACCTCTCTTTCTTCCTGGCTTGCTCTATAATGATACTACAATTAAAATGCAATAACAACAACAACAACAACTCAACAGCAACAACGCAAACTACGACAACAACCCACACCTTGCGCATTGTTTAGAGCGGTTATAAAGTGAAGCGCTCAAATTCGAAACTGTTTCAACCTGTCACCTGTCAGCATCGAGACGAGGCAGTGCATTGAATCGCCTGATTGGACCGTGAACCAGTCATTCAGGAAATGAAGCAGTTGCTGCTTCGGACGTCACATGTCACGTGACTTGAAGCAAGCTTCGAAGCACTGCTTTTTAGAGTCCCCCTTTTGTTGGGTTATCAACCTGTGCCCTTCTGTTTCATCCTGTAATAAAACCACTTATAATTATTACCAATGACATACTGGTGTGTGTTGCATTCCTCTTGGGACGTAACGCGGGGCTAGTGTTAGCATCGGGACGCGCACCCAAGTTTCTGTCACAACATTTCTCTTTTCATTCTACTTTACTACATTTTGAAGTTAGTATTGTGCTTCAAACTTCATTTATATGACATTATTTAAATTGCAGATTCACATCATGAATACTATTTTGATGATGGTCCTTCCTGCAACAACACTGTCTGTAAATATAAAGTGTGATAAACCCTTTGCTACCATGCTGTGCATATCTGCTGTTCTTGTGTTTTACTAATTGTGTTATTAATAACGTGCGCAGACTCAGCGGGACAAATAAAGGATTTCTGATCTGTAATATTAACAGTTCTGATAAAGGACCCACCTTGTTAACTTTCGGACATTCATATTTTGTTATTCTCTAGTTTCCAGGGATTGAATTGTCCAGCGGTTGATCCCACTTTGTTTTCTGAGGTTTTATAAGTGAAGGAATGTAAAAATAAAGTAGATTAAATATTGAAGCACAAACCTGTGTGTTTTTGTTACTGTCTCATATTTGCATGTGGAAAACAGAATATCCTTGAAATAAATGAAGTTTTTTGTATATTTTTTGTATTTGATCAGGTTGGCTGTTATTGCCCCCTGCAGCGCCCCCTGCTGGTCACATGTCTAACTGCACCCCGTGCTTATGTGACATCAGAGCTGACTTTAAACAGCCTGTTGTGCACCGCGAGGAGCCCGGAAACACACAACCCGTCATGCATGAGGCGAACAACAATGATGTTTAAGCAGCCCCCTCCTCTGGATAGTTTTCTACATCGCGTTTACATCCGGAAATCAGCGATATTATTATTATAGAGATTAGCTGTCACCTGCAGCGCCTGTAAGAGGGTGTGTGTGTGTGTGTGTGTGTGTGTGTGTGTGTGTGTGTGTGTGTGTGTGTGTGTGTGTGTGCGTGTGCGTGTGCGTGTGTGTGTGTGTGTGCGTGTGCGTGTGTGTGTGTGTGTGTGTGAGGGGGGGGTCCCTCTCTGCAAATGTTCCATGACGTGCAGATGGGGGGTCAGTAAGGGGGTCTCAGGTCCGCGAACCCCCCCCCCCCCCAAAGCAGGCTTTCCCCGGACAGCTGATCCCCCAAACAACAACAGGAAGTAAGAGGAGATCTGAGGGCACGCACGCACACACAAAGGCACAAACGCACACGCACGCACGCGCACACACACACACACACGTTATGCACATTTTCGGTGATTTTAGAGATATCTGCAGACACAAACAGACAATAGTGGAAATCGTATGAAAAACACACAAGAAACACAAAATGACCAAAAACACACAAAATGACCAAAAACACACAAAAACAGAAAATCCCACAGAATGACGGTTCAAAGAAAGCCTATGACAAAAGTACTGAGATGCTGAAACAAGGAATGTACACACAATTACTAAACAGAGTCAAAATAGAAAGGACTCAAAAAATGTCCAAATTAATATCAAACCATAAAGAAATGCAACAAAAAGAGGCGTTTTCTGATACGGTGAAATGTAATGCATTTAACATCAATTTGACATGTTGCAAATATGTGTCAGAAACTACTAGAGAAAGACACAATAATGTACACACCATTCCTATAAAGGGTCTAAGGACAGAGGGTCTGAGGACAGAGGGTGTGAGGACAGAGGGTCTGAGGACAGAGGGTCTGAGGACAGAGGGTCTAAGGATAGAGGGTCTGAGGACAGAGGGTCTAAGGATAGAGGGTCTGAGGACAGAGGGTCTGTGCTGTTGTATTTGCTGTAAAGTGTTTCTACTGTAGGCTATTTTTATTATATGCACGTTGGCTCCACCAAACATCGTTTATAAACGTGCTTTATAAATAAAACTTGCTTTGATTTGATATAAAAACACAAAAGACCCAAAATGACTAAAAGAGACAAAAAACCACAGAATGACGATTAAAGTCAAAGTTATGCTGAAACAAGGAAAAGGAAGTTTTTTCATTAAACATCAATTTGACGTTTATTTTGCTAATATTTGTCAGATTTCGGGAAAGTACAAAAATATAGAATATAAAAATACGTTATGGGTAAGAATGCTGTAACCGGATCCTCTGGTAATGAATCAAAAACGTGCCTCCATGTCGGGGCTCCGCTTCGTGGAGACGCCTCTCCGAGTCTCACACCAGCCGGTAATTATACATGTAGACGGGAAACGGATAAAGAACCTGGAAACAGACGTTAGCTGGGTTACCATGGAAACACACAATCACGTGGAGATTATTTTCAGGTACGGTGAGAAAAACTGCCGAGAGTCGCGAGGGAGAGGAAGAGGAAGAGGAAGAGGGTAAATAATGATCCACTGATCAGGAGGTGAAGAAGAATCTGAGAGGATGCTGAGATGCTGAGATGCTGAGACAAGGACAGGACGCAGTGAGAGGGTCCAAATGAGAACACACACAGAAATACTACGAGGCAATGTGAAGACATACGATACATAACACAAAAGACCAACGATCACTAAATAAAGACACACATGTGAAAATTAAATTGAAAAAAACCCACAAAAAGACTTAAAAACACACAAATATTCCAAAAATGTCCAAATGAATATCAACCCGTACAAGAACACAACAGAAAGAGAACAATGGAAATAAATGAAAAGAAAAACAATAGACCCAAAATGACTAAATAAAGACACAGAAATGTGAAAATAATAATAAATAAAACACACAATTACTGAAAGAGACAAAAAAGTTAAAGAAAAAACACAGAAAAAGACAAAATACAACAGAAATGTCCAAATACTACAAGAAAGACACAACGATGTAAACAAATCCAATAAAAAACACAATAGACCAAAAATGACTAAATAAAGACACAGAAATGTGAAAATAATAATAAATAAAACACAAAATTACTGAAAGAGACAAAAAAGTAAAAGAAAAAACACAAAAAAAGACAAAAAGACAAAATACAACAGAAATGTCCAAATACTACAAGAAAGACACAACGATGTAAACAAATCCAATAAAATACACGATAGACCAAAAATGACTAAACAAAGACACAAACATGTGAAAATTAAAGAGAAAAAAGGACACAAAAAGACTGAAAGAGACAAAAAACACAACAAATATTCCAAAATGTCCAAATGAATATCAACCCGTACAAGAACACAACAGAAAGAGAACAATGGAAATAAATGAAAAGAAAAACAATAGACCCAAAATGACTAAATAAAGACACAGAAATGTGAAAATAATAATAAATAAAACACACAATTACTGAAAGAGACAAAAAAGTAAAAAGAAAAAAACACAGAAAAAGACAAAATACAACAGAAATGTCCAAATACTACAAGAAAGACACAACGATGTAAACAAATCCAATAAAAAACACAATAGACCAAAAATGTCTAAACAAAGACACAAACATGTGAAAATTAAACAAAATGACTGAAAGACACAAAAAAGTAAAAGAAAAAACACAGAAAAAAGACAAAATACAACAGAAATGTCCAAATACTACAAGAAAGACACAACGATGTAAACAAATCCAATAAAAAACACAATAGACCAAAAATGTCTAAACAAAGACACAAACATGTGAAAATTAAACAAAATGACTGAAAGACACAAAAAAGTAAAAGAAAAAAAACACAAAAAAAGACAAAAAGACAAAATACAACAGAAATGTCCAAATACTACAAGAAAGACACAACGATGTAAACAAATCCAATAAAAAACACGATAGACCAAAAATGACTAAATAAAGACACAGAAATGTGAAAATAATAATAAATAAAACACAAAATTACTGAAAGAGACACAAAAGTAAAAACACAAAAAAAGACAAAAAGACAAAATACAACAGAAATGTCCAAATACTACAAGAAAGACACAACGATGTAAACAAATCCAATAAAAAACACAATAGACCAAAAATGTCTAAACAAAGACACAAACATGTGAAAATTAAACAAAATGACTGAAAGACACAAAAAACACAACAAATATTCCATAAATGTCCAAATGAATATCAACCCGTAACAAGAACACAACACAACGAGACGAACGAAGGAAAGAAATCCAAAATGACTAAAGAGACAATTGTTTTTTAAAAGACACAAAATGGCGGCGAAATGAAATCAAAACGCAACGGGAAGTGTTTTGAACTCGTATTTATTGTTTTTGTTTGTCTCTGTGTTTCCAGAGGTCAGTGGAAGTCATTCATAAACCCCCCCCCCCCCAGATGTGAAGAGGACCTTGAGGAAGATGTGAAGAGGACTTGAGGAAGATGTGAAGAGGGACTTGAGGAAGATGTGAAGAGGACTTGAAGAAGATGTGAAGAGGACTTGAGGAAGATGTGAAGAGGACTTGAGGAAGATGTGAAGAGGACTTTGAGGAAGATGTGAAGAGGACTTAAAGAAGATGTGAAGAGGACTTGAGGAAGATGTGAAGAGGACTTGAGGAAGATGTGAAGAGACTTGAGGAAGATGTGAAGAGGACTTGAGGAAGATGTGAAGAGGACTCGAGGAAGATGTGAAGAGGACTCGAGGAAGATGTGAAGGAGGACTTGAGGAAAGATGTGGAGAGGACTTGAGGAAGTTGTGAAGAGGATTTGAGGAAGATGATGTGAAGAGACTTGAGGAAGATGTGAAGAGGAACTCGAGGAAGATGTGAAGAAGGACTCGAGGAAGATGTGAAGAGGACTCGAGGAAGATGTGAAGAGGACTTGAGGAAGATGTGAAGAGGACTTGAGGAAGAATGTGAAGAGGACTTGAGGAATAGATGTGAAGAGGACTCGAGGAAGATGTGAAGAGGACTTGAGGAAGATGTGAAGAGGACTTGAGGAAGATGTGAAGAGGACTCGAGGAAGATGTTGAGAGGACTTGAGGAAGATGTGAAGAGGACTTGAGTAAGATGTGAAGAGGACTTGAGGAGAGGACTTGAGGAAGATGTGAAGAGGACTTGAGGAAGATGTGAAGAGGACTTGAGGAGATTGAATAGCTTGAGAGATGTGAAGAGGACTTGAGGAAGATGTGAAGAGACTCGAGGAAGATGTGAAAAGGGGACTTGAGGAAGATGTGAAGAGGACTCGAGGAAGATGTGAAGAGGAACTCGAGGAAGATTTGAAGAGGACTTGGCAGCAGGTCAAGTATTCCAGTCTGTGGGCTTTAACGTGAACGCTATTCTGCCAATACATTTTTTGCAGAGGGGAACAGAGAAATAAATCAGGCTTTCACACAGCTTTGAAGCAGATATGTAGCATTTGATTTGAAGCATGCTTGAGATTGATATGAGGCAGATCAGAGAGGCAGAACTGAAGCTGATTTGTGTCTGATTTGAGTCGGATGTACGTGGTGGCGGTGAGCCTCGGATCCTGGGGGACAGACGGAGTATTTTAGAGACGAGGACTCGACCTTCACTGAGGACAGCAGGAGAGGACTCTTTAAAGTAGAGACACTACATACTGATATACACCTGAACATCAGCAGGAGAGGACTCTTTAAAGTAGAGACACTACATACTGATATACACCGTAACATCAGCAGGAGAGGACTCTTTAAAGTAGA
>JAMFTG010002834.1:0-2500 GCA_023974075.1 Chaenocephalus aceratus
TTGATGTAGAAGAGACATGGAGAAGAGGGGGACACATGTTGATGTTAGAAGAGACATGGAGAAGAGGGGACCACATGTTGATGTAGAAGAGACATGAGAAGAGGGGACACATGTTGATGTAGAAGAGACATGAAGAAGAGGGGACACATGTTGATGTAGAAGAGACATGAAGAAGAGGGGACACATGTTGATGTAGAAGAGACATGGAGAAGAGGGGACACATGTTGATGTAGAAGAGGACATGGAGAAGAGGGGACACATGTTGATGTAGAAGAGACATGAGAAGAGGGGACACATGTTGATGTAGAAGAGACATGGAGAAGAGGGGACACATGTTGATGTAGAAGAGACATGAGAAGAGGGGACACATGTTGATGTAGAAGAGACATGGAGAAGAGGGGACACATGTTGATGTAGAAGAGACATGGAGAAGAGGGGACACATGTTGATGTAGAAGAGACATGAAGAAGAGGGGACACATGTTGATGTAGAAGAGACATGGAGAAGAGGGGACACATGTTGATGTAGAAGAGACATGAAGAAGAGGGGACACATGTTGATGTAGAAGAGACATGAAGGAAGAGGGGACACATGTTGATGTAGAAGAGACATGAAGAAGAGGGGACACATGTTGATGTAGAAGAGACATGGAGAAGAGGGGACACATGTTGATGTAGAGGAGACACGGAGAAGAGGGGACACATGTTGATGTAGAAGAGACGTGGAGAAGAGGGGACACATGTTGATGTAGAGGAGACACGGAGAAGAGGGGACACATGTTGATGTAGAAGAGACATGAAGAAGAGGGGACACATGCTGATGTAGAAGAGACATGAAGAAGAGGGGACACATGTTGATGTAGAAGAGACGTGGAGAAGAGGGGACACATGTTGATGTAGAGGAGACACGGAGAAGAGGGGACACATGTTGATGTAGAAGAGACATGAAGAAGAGGGGACACATTTTGATGTAGAAGAGACATGGAGAAGAGGGGACACATGTTGATGTCGAAGAGACATGAAGAAGAGGGGACACATGTTGATGTCGAAGAGACATGAAGAAGAGGGGACACATTTTGATGTAGAAGAGACATGGAGAAGAGGTGACACATGTTGATGCCGAAGAGACATGGAGAAGAGGGGACACATGCTGATGTAGAAGAGACATGGAGAAGAGGGGACACATGTTGATGTAGAAGAGACATGAAGAAGAGGGGACACATGCTGATGTAGAAGAGGGGACACATGTTGATGTAGAAGAGACATGGAGAAGAGGGGACACATGTTGATGTAGAAGAGACATGAAGAAGAGGGGACACATGCTGATGTAGAAGAGGGGACACATGCTGATGTAGAAGAGGGGACACATGTTGATGTAGAAGAGACATGAAGAAGAGGGGACACATGTTGATGTAGAAGAGACATGAAGAAGAGGGGACACATGCTGATGTAGAAGAGGGGACACATGTTGATGTAGAAGAGACATGAAGAAGAGGGGACACATGTTGATGTAGAAGAGACATGGAGAAGAGGGGACACATGTTGATGTAGAAGAGACATGAAGAAGAGGGGACACATGTTGATGTAGAGGAGACATGAAGAAGAGGGGACACATGTTGATGTGGAAGAGACATGAAGAAGAGGGGACACATGTTGATGTAGAAGAGACATGGAGAAGAGGGGACACATGTTGATGAAGAAGAGACATGAAGAAGAGGGGACACATGTTGATGTAGAAGAGACATGGAGAAGAGGGGACACATGTTGATGTGGAAGAGACATGAAGAAGAGGGGACACATGTTGATGTAGAAGAGACATGGAGAAGAGGGGACACATGTTGATGAAGAAGAGACATGGAGAAGAGGGGACACATGTTGATGTAGAGAGACATGGAGAAGAGGGGACACATGTTGATGTAGAAGAGACATGGAGAAGAGGGGACACATGTTGATGTAGAAGAGACATGAAGAAGAGGGGACAAATGTTGATGTGGAAGAGACATGAAGAAGAGGGGACACATGTTGATGTAGAAGAGACATGGAGAAGAGGGGACACATGTTGATGTAGAAGAGACATGAAGAAGAGGGGACACATGTTGATGTAGAAGAGACATGAAGAAGAGGGGACACATGTTGATGTAGAAGAGACATGAAGAAGAGGGGACACATGTTGATGTAGAAGAGACATGAAGAAGAGGGGACAAATGTTGATGTGGAAGAGACATGAAGAAGAGGGGACACATGTTGATGTAGAAGAGACATGAAGAAGAGGGGACACATGTTGATGTAGAAGAGACATGAAGAAGAGGGGACACATGTTGATGTGGAAGAGACATGAAGAAGAGGGGACACATGTTGATGTAGAAGAGACATGAGGAAGAGGGGACACATGTTGATGTGGAAGAGACATGAAGAAGTGGACTTTGCACAACAGGTCCTCTCTACCACCCTCTGCTCCCCGTCCTCACCTCAGCAGGCTTCCCTCAGAGCTCCTCCTCCCT
>JAMFTG010002834.1:12500-26028 GCA_023974075.1 Chaenocephalus aceratus
GGAGACCAGGGGACACTAAAGAGTGACGCACACAGCTGGGAGACCAGGGGACACTAAAGAGTGACGCACACAGCTGGGAGACCAGGGGACACTAAAGAGTGACACACACAGCTGGGGACCAGGGGACACTAAAGAGTGACACACACAGAAGCTGGATCTACTTCTTCACCGTATCCCTCCGCCCACCATGTTAAACCATGACCTTAAATAATAAAATATTCTCATGAAAGAAACTCTGCATCTCTTTTCATGTTTCAAAATAAGAGCAGGAGCTAAGCTGTTAATGTGTCACAGAACATAACGTCCTCTCAGCTTGAGACTTCTCTGAGGTCTGTTCCTGGGGCGGTGGATGATTGACGAGGAGCCATAAACACTGAGAGTGGATCCAAAGTCCCATCAGCCACCTCTCTATGACATCTGCCCTCATTACGGTGGATTCAGACTTCCATTGGATTAGAGGACAAGAAAGTCGGTAAAATCCCAACATCGCATTAACATGTGTTTTTATAACTACACACATAATCAGACGAGTAGTTCAGCTCTGATTCTGAAATAAAATGCAGCATGCAGAATATTTGTTTGTCCTTTCCTTTAATTGATGTCTCATTTCTGGATATTAAGAATAAAGGATCAACTCATACTGAAGATGTACTCTTTGAGACACCTGAACACACCACACCTGAACACACCTGAACACAACACACCTGAACACCACACCTGAACACACCTGAACACAACACACCTGAACACACCTGAACACAACACACCTGAACACACCTGAACACAACACACCTGAACACACCTGAACACAACACACCTGAACACACCTGAACACACCTGAACACAACACACCTGAACACAACACACACATGAACACACCTGAACACACCTGAACACAACACAGCTGAACACACCTGAACACACCTGAACACAACACACCTGAACACACACTGAACACACCTGAACACAACACACCTGAACACACCTGAACACAACACACCTGAACACACCTGAACACACCTGAACACATCTGAACACAACACACCTGAACACACCTGAACACAACACACCTGAACACACCTGAACACAACACAGCTGAACACACCTGAACACAACACACCTGAACACAACACACCTGAACACACCTGAACACACCTGAACACAACACACCTGAACACACCTGAACACACCTGAACACACACCTGAACACACCTGAACATAACACACCTGAACACACCTGAACACACCTGAACACAACACACCTGAACACAACACACCTGAACACACCTGAACACACCTGAACACACCTGAACAAAACACACCTGAACACAACACACCTGAACACAACACACCTGAACACACCTGAACACAACACACCTGAACACACCTGAACACACCTGAACACAACACACCTGAACACACCTGAACACATCTGAACACAACACACCTGAACACAACACACCTGAACACCTGAACACACCTGAACACACCACATCTGAACACAACACACCTGAACACACCTGAACACACCTGAACACAACACACCTGAACACACCTGAACACACCTGAACACAACACACCTGAACACACCTGAACACAACACACCTGAACACACCTGAACACACCTGAACACAACACAGCTGAACACACCTGAACACACCTGAACACACCTGAACACAACACACCTGAACACACCTGAACACAACACACCTGAACACACCTGAACACACCTGAACACAACACACCTGAACACACCTGAACACAACACACCTGAACACACCTGAACACACCTGAACACAACACACCTGAACACATCTGAACACAACACACCTGATCACACCTGAACACACCTGAACACAACACATCTGAACACAACACACCTGAACACCCTGAACACATCTGAACACAACACACCTGAACACATCTGAACACACCTGAACACATCTGAACACAACACACCTGAACACATCTGAACACACCTGAACACAACACACCTGAACACACCTGAACACAACACACCTGAACACATCTGAACACAACACACCTGAACACATCTGAACACACCTGAACACAACACACCTGAACACACCTGAACACACCTGAACACACACAACACACCTGAACACACATGAACACACCTGAACACACCTGAACACACCAACCCACACCTGAACACACCTGAACACAACACACCTGAACACACCTGAACACAACACACCTGAACACACATGAACACACCTGAACACACCTGAACACACCACACATGAACACACCTGACTAGGGGTGTAACGGTTCACCAGAAGTCACGGTTCGGTCCAACAAGAAAAAGCAAAAAAAAAGTCCCAAATGCGTAATTCCAGGTTTGTTGTTATTATGTTTGAACAGTAGAGCAAGTTTCAGTCTCAAAATAAGGAACTCTGACACTTTGAATAATTAACTGTATTAAACAGTTAAAAACAAACCACAACAGCACCACATTTGAGATGGCCATAGTATCTATACTGGCTGATGTCAAACTAAAAGGTTTCATCAAGCTGTAAAACTAAAAAGAATGTCTTGAAAATATGACATCATAAATAATAAGAAAGTGTTTCCAGAGCGCAAAGTCGTTGAAAAACATTATGCCAAAAGCTTCCGTTATTGATGTTGGTCTCACGGCTCTCGTGTCTCTTGGCTTCTTAAAAACAGCGGGATCAGCTGCTGAACAGCTGTTGTCTTTGCCGGGCTCCGGTGATTGGCAAATCTGGGTGATGCCTTCTGATTTAGCATGTTTGGCTTGTGTTTCTATTAGCATACCGCACCGCTATCGAACAACGCCGACACACCGTCCTCTTCCGATCCACCACTCGCACACTTCATCGTTATTGTCGTCCACAGGGAACCCGACATGTTCCCACACAGCTGATTTAAAAGAAGCAGGTGGGTTCTAGCTCCTGTGTGTTATCTGAACTCACCATACTAACTTGTCTTCTTCTTGTATTTAGTTCGTTTTGTTGTTGTTTCTTCTTGTTCTTCATTTGTTGTTTAAGGGCGGCTGGCGAACAGCTTTTAGGCGCAATACCGCCCCCTGGATTATAATAGTGAAGTGGATGCTGCCCTGAAGGACAGACTTTTTTCCCACTCGTAAAAAAAAGGCGTATTCGCCGTGTGACTGCATGTGCCGAACCGTGACGTCCGAACCGTGACGGTACGGGACGAATACGGATACCGTTACACCCCTACACCTGAACACAACACACCTGAACACATCTGAACACAACACACCTGAACACATCTGAACACACCTGAACACACCTGAACACAACACACCTGAACACAACACACCTGAACACATCTGAACACACCTGAACACACCTGAACACAACACACCTGAACACAACACACCTGAACACATCTGAACACAACACACCTGAACACACCTGAACACAACACACCTGAACACACCTGAACACACCTGAACACAACACACCTGAACACACCTGAACACAACACACCTGAACACACCTGAACACATCTGAACACAACACACCTGAACACATCTGAACACAACACACCTGACCACACCTGAACACAACACACCTGAACACACCTGAACACACCTGAACACAACACACCTGAACACAACACACCTGAACACATCTGAACACAACACACCTGAACACACCTGAACACAACACACCTGAACACACCTGAACACAACACACCTGAACACACCTGAACACACCTGAACACAACACACCTGAACACACCTGAACACACCTGAACACAAACACACCTGACCACACCTGAACACAACACACCTGAACACACCTGAACACACCTGAACACACCTGAACACAGAGCTGATGTTTACACTTAAAATATCTGAAACATGTTTTCACTAAATCACGGACTGGCTTCCTGTTTAAAGAAACGACTCGGATGTACGGGTCAAACAGGTTTAACAGGTGTGCAGTCTGAAGGTGAGGTGTGTGTGTGTGTGTGTGTGTGTGTGTGTGTGTGTGTGTGTGTGTGTGTGTGTGTGTGTGTGTGTGTGTGTGTGTGTGTGTGTGTGTGTGTGTGTGTGTGTGTGTGTGTGTGTGTGTGTACGTGCGTGCGTGCGTGGGTGTGTGTGTGAGGCCACAACATCTAGGAAGTTAAGATTTATTATGACACGGCTTAGTGCTCGATTCTGATTGGTCAAAGTGGACATTCCAGAGGTTTTTAATGAGACTGTTTTTAATGAGTTTCTTTAATGAGAGTATTTGTATCTGTCAGATTGAATGCTGCGCAGCAGCGTGATGCGTTCAGGGACTCTCACTGCAGGGCGCCACCATTACAGGGGAGGGGTCAAAGGTCAAAGGCAATCAGACGTATGTATCGTACAACAGGAAGTTCCATCCATCCATCCATCTTCTCCCGCTTATCCGTGGTCGGGTCGCGGGGGTAGCAGTTCCAGCAGAGAGCCCCAAACTTTCTTTTCCCTGGCGACATCAACCAGCTCTGACTGGGGGGTCCCAAGGCGCTCCCAGGCCAGCGAAGAGATATAATCCCTCCACCTGGTCCTAGGTCTACCCCTTGGTCTCTTCCCAGCATGGACGTGCCTGGAACACCTCCCTAGGGAGGCGCCCAGGTGGCATCCTAACTAGGTGCCCGAACCACCTCAACTGGCTTCTTTCGACGCGAAGGAGGAGCGGCTCAACTCCGAGTCCCTCCCTGATGACCGAACTTCTCACCTTATCTCTAAGGGAGACACCAGCCACCCGGCGGAGGAAACCCATCTCGGCCGCTTGTATCCGCGATCTCGTTCTTTCGGTCATGACCCATCCTTCATGACCATAGGTGAAGGTAGGAACGAAAATGGCCCGGTAGACAGAGAGCTTTGCCTTCTGGCTCAGCTCCCTTTTCGTCACAACGGTGCGGTAAAGCGACTGCAGTACCGCTCCCGCTGCTCCGATTCTCCGGCCCATCTCACTCTCCATTGTTCCCTCACTCGAGAACAAGACCCCGAGATACTTGAACTCCTTCACTTGGGGTAAGGACTCATTCCCTACTTGGAGTGGACAGTCCATCGGTTTCCTGCTGAGAACCATGGCCTCAGATTTGGAGGTGCTGATCCTCATCCCAGCCGCTTCACACTCGGTTGCGAACCGATCCAGTGAGTGCTGAAGGTCGCAGACCGATGAAGCCATCAGAACCACATCATCTGCAAAAAGCAGTGGTGCAATCCTTAGTCCACCGAACTGCAGACCCCCCCCCCCCACGACTACGCCTCGAAATCCGATCCATGTATATTACAAACAGGATTGGTGACAAAGCGCAGCCCTGGCGGAGGCCAACCCTCACCGGAAATGGGTCCGACTTACTGCCGAGGACCCGGACACAGCTCTCGCTTTGGGAGTACAGAGATTGGATGGCCCTGAGTAGAGACCCCCTCACCCCATACTCCCGCAGCACCTCCCACAGTAACTCCCTGGGAACCCGGTCATACGCCTTCTCCAAGTCTACAAAACACATGTAGACCGGATAAGCGTACTCCCAGGCCCCCTCCAGGATCCTTGCGAGAGTAAAAAGCTGATCCGTCGGTCCACGACCAGGACGGAATCCGCATTGTTCCTCCTCAATCTGAGGTTCGACAATCGGCCTGACCCTCCTTTCGAGTACCTTGGAGTAAACTTTCCCGGGGAGGCTGAGTAGTGTGATGCCTCTGTAATTGGCACACACCCTCTGATCCCCCTTTTTGAACAGGGGGACCACCACCCCGGTCTGCCACTCCTTCGGTACTGTTTCCGACTTCCACGCAACGTTGATGAGACGTGTCAACCATGACAGTCCCTCAACACCCAGAGCCTTCAGCATTTCCGGGCGGATCTCATCCACCCCCGGGGCTTTGCCACTGTGGAGTTGTTTAACGACCTCAGTGACCTCCCACCGGGAGATTGGTGTTGATCCCCCGTCATACTCCAGCTCTGCCTCTAACATAGAGGGCGGAGTTGTCGGGTTCAGGAGTTCCTCAAAGTGTTCCTTCCAACGCCCCAACACTCCATCAGTTGAGGTCAACAACGTCCCATCCTTACTGTACACAGCTTGGATGGTTCCCTGCTTCCCCCTCCTGAGGTGTCGGACAGTTTTCCAGAACAACTTTGGTGCCGCCCGAAAGTCCTTCTCCATGTCTTCTCCAAACTTCTCCCACACCCGCTGCTTTGCCTCGGCCACGGATGAGGCTGCTGCCCTTCGGGCCTGTCGGTACCTTGCAACTGCCTCGGGAGTCCCCCGGGATAACAAATCCCTGAAGGCCTCCTTCTTCAGTCGGACGGCTTCCCTGACCACCGGTGTCCACCAGGAGGTTCGAGGGTTACCGCCCCTTGAGGCACCTAGGACCTTGAGACCACAGCTCCCCACCGCGGCTTCGGCAATAGAGGCTTTGAACACCGACCACTCTGGTTCAATGTCCCCAACCTCCACAGGAATGCCCGAAAAGCTCCGCCGGAGGTGTGAGTTGAAGGCCTCCTGAACTTGGGCCTCCTCCAGACGTTCCCAGTTCACCCGAACTACACGTTTGGGCTTCCCAGGTCTATCCAGAGGCTTCCCCCACCACTCGACCCAACTCACCACCAGATGGTGATCAGTTGACAACTCCGCCCCTCTCTTTACCCGAGTGTCCAAAACATACGGCCTCAGGTCCGATGATACGATAACGAAATCGATCATGGACCTTCTGCCTAGGGTGCTCTGGTACCACGTACACTTATGAGCATCCTTATGTTCGAACATGGTGTTTGTTATGGCCAATCCATGACTAGCACAGAAGTCCAGTAACAAACCACCACTCCGGTTCAGATCAGGGGGGCCGTTCCTCCCAATCACGCCCCTCCAAGTGTCTCCATCATTGCCCACATGTGCGTTGAAGTCTCCCAGCAAGACTAAGGAGTCCCCTTCAGGAGCCCCATACAGGACTCTTTCCAGGGTCTCCAAGAAGGCCGAATACTCTGAACTGCTGTTGGGTGCATAAGCACACACAACAGTCAGAGTTTTCCCCCCCATAACCCGCAGGCGTAGGGAGGCGACCCTCTCGTCCACTGGGGTAAACTCCAACAACGAAGCACCTAACCGGGGACTTGTGAGTATCCCCACACCCGCCCGGCGCCTCACACCTTGAGCAACTCCGGAGAAGAATAGAGTCCAACCCCTATCCAGAAGTAAGGTTCCAGAGCCGACGCTGTGCGTAGAGGTGAGCCCAACCAGATCCAACTGGTACCCGCTCCACCTCCCGCACAAGCTCCGGCTCCTTCCCCCCAGAGAGGTGACGTTCCACGTCCCCAAAGCCAGCTTCTGCCGCCCGGGTCTGGTCCGTCGAGACCCTCCGCTTTCACTGCCACCCTTCTGGCAGCGCACCCGACCCCATCGACAGGAAGTTCATTTATCAAAATATCCAGTAATGTAAGAAGAAGAAGAAGTGGAATAACCAACAGAAACTCTCCGACTCTGCGCTTTAGGAAGAATGCAAACCCTGAGGACGTGTCAGTGAACGCACCACCACTTAAAGAGGCGCTTTCTCCCTTTCCTTTTGCACCTCCATTGGACTCCTTTGTTTACTTCCGGAACATAATGACATCACTATGGAACGTTCACGCTCCTATTGGCTAACACTAGTGCTGTAGCGACGCGTCGACGACGTGCACGCGTCGACTTCAAAATATCGTCAACGACATATTTCCGCGTCGAAGCGTCGCTACACACACGTGGGTGTGTAAACAAAGCAACAAGCAGTTCGCAATCGCACTTCAAACACAATGGAGACTGAAACGGCGACCACCTCCTCCTCACAGGATTGCGCACGAAGCCCTCAAACGAAAACATCTCGCCCTCGGTCTTCAAAAGCATGGGAATATTTTAAAGTCAGTCCAAAACGCAAAGATATTGTCATTTGCAGTCTTTGCCAAATGGAGTTGGCATATCACACGAGCTGTGGTGGCTACCATTAGCAGCTAGCATTTGCTCTCCGATTTGTACATTAAAATGGAATTATGGATTATAAATTCAATCATTTTTTTATACATAGACGTTAAAAACCTATGGATTAACCGATTCAGCCGCGTTTTGCCTCGTTTTAATGCCTTTGAACACGTCTTTTGATCAGATTGACAGCTACGGTGGTGAGACGATCTCCCTAGAAGCTCCGTAAAGGTACGTGTTGTGATGACTGTATTTGCTTCCCCTGTCGCGAGTCCGGATCACTCAGTGATGATACTATATACCTACATACTCTGTGGAGTCTCAGCTTTAATCGGATATCTTATATATGCAGCTACGATAAGTAATAAGGGTACTTTTATCTTGAGTTCTGTGCCAATGTCCGTTAGCATTTTTCGCTCATGGGTCATTTAGATGCTTCTTATGAGACTTGTGTTTTGTTTTGGTAAACATGGTTTGTATCGTCAGTTAGCTGAGATTATTCCCGTTAATCTGGTATAACACATTCATAGTTTGTTAAATATTAAGATCCCCTGAGACACAGTATCGTGATTTTTTTTTTTTTTAAATTACGTTTTTTATTAATTGAACAACAGAAAAATAATCGTTAGATTAGTCGACTAATCGATCAAATAATCGCCCGATTAATCGTTTTCGAAATAATCGTTTCCCCCCAGCACTAGCTAACACATTGTGCGTGATAGGCTAGGGGGCGGGACATCTCTAAGCGGTTGACCAATCAAAACGAAGATGTCGTCTGTTGAGATATTGCAGGATTTTCCGGTAACATTTCAAAATATACGTGATGTTGTCATAAATTAGGTCTTAATTATAAAGAAAATCAATGATTAAAATATGTTTTTAAAGGTCCCGTGTCACGGCCATTTCCACTGATCATAGTTCCATCGTTGAGCTCTACGAGAATAGATTTAAATTGTTCAATGTTCCAAACCCACATTGGTTTCTCACAGCGTCTGTGTGTTCACTCCCTGTCCCACACGGCTTGCTGGAGCTCCTTGGGGACGGGCCGTCACTGTACCCAGGAAGGACAAGAGAGATGCCCAACGAGGCGTTCAGGGTCTTCTCTGTGTCAGAGGTTACCCGCTACAGGGTGCACTTTGAGGGTGTGTGACTGCAGACCGGTCGACCGGGTGATAACCGGAAAGCATGGCAGGACCTTTAAGTTGTAATCTATGGAATATCATATGTGTTTGTTTTGTGCCAAGGCCTATTATACTGCATACAAAAAGAGGATGCATCTGATTGAAGTGCTCCTCAAAAATAAAAGTGTTATTAATGATCAATAAAAACCTTACAGATATCTGGGATGACATATATCGTCTTAATTTGAGATGTGAAGAGCTCCTTACACAAGACTCTCCACCCAGAACCAGTTTAATCATCACATTTCCTGCATTCCTCAAACGCACCGACTTCACTGACAAGCCAAAGTCACACAAACAGTTTTTTTATCAAATCACACTTTATATATATATTCTATAGAGCTATTTACACACTTTTAATCCGGATAATGTATTTATATTCTACTGTAAGATTAACCTATAACAGGTGTTCAAATAGGAGTTCATTTTCGAGTAAAATTGATATGTGTTTAAGTATGTGAACCTGTCACCTTGAGCTTCATAAAGAGGACATGTTCACTATTTAATCCACTTTTAAACTTCTACTCAAGAATATAATCTACTTTATTAAAACGTGATTTTGCAGATATTTATCCCAAAGTTAGTTTTCCAGCTTTAAAGACAGAATGAAGTCAGTTCTCACTCAACTCCTAAAGAATGAACATCTGCAGCTTTCATAACTTTTATTTCTGATATGGAGGTGTCTCTTTCTGTTTTTTACACAGACATCTGAACGAGTCACCTTGAGGACATTTCTCCATTAGACTTTTAAACTCGAGAATACGAGCTTTCCTTCCAGCAGCTTCCTTCATTAACTAAACCCTTCGTCTTTTTCTCCGCAAACTGAATTCTCCCACTTCGCTGTTCCATGAATCAAAGAGTCATGGAACCCTCCATCAGCAGCGGTGTGTACTCACAGCGGGGAGCCATGGCGGAGGATCAGCGGGACAAAGTCTGAGCAGAAGCCGGGGGGAAGTGTTCGAGAGGCGGACACTGAGGAGAGAAGTTCCCGGGAGAGTGGAGCTCCAAAGCCGGCTGAAATTCAGAGAAACACCGCCTCCCTCTGCAGCTCGGAGCGAGTGATCCACACACACTCTGCTGCACGCACACACACACACTCACACACTGAGGCTGTGCTGCGTTCAGGTGCGGTGGGAAATCGGCTCAAGTAAGAGTCGGTGGGGGGAACTGGTTTTTTGTTTTTGTTTTTTCAAATGTGTGTGTATACTTTTTTTGTGGCTCATTTAATATTCATACAAAATACGATCAATCATGATGTTGTTTACTTCTGGAACACAGTGACATCACTATGGAACACTCACGTTCCTATTGGCTAGCGCTCAAACACATTGTACATTATAGGCTAAGGGCAAAACATACTGATATACACCTGAACATCAGCAGGAGAGGACTCTTTAAAGTAGAGACACTACACACTGATATACACCTGAACATCAGCAGGAGAGGACTCTTTAAAGTAGAGACACTACATACTGATATACACCTGAACATCAGCAGGAGAGGCTCTTAAAGTAGAGACACTACACACTGATATACACCTGAACATCAGCAGGAGAGGACTCTTTAAAGTAGAGACACTACATACTGATATACACCTGAACATCAGCAGGAGAGGACTCTTTAAAGTAGAGACACTACATACTGATATACACCTGAACATCAGCAGGAGAGGACTCTTTAAAGTAGAGACACTACATACTGATATACACCTGAACATCAGCAGGAGAGGACTCCTTTAAAGTAGAGACACTACATACTGATATACACCTGAACTCAGCAGGAGAGGACTCTTTAAAGTAGAGACACTACATACTGATATACACCTGAAACATCAGCAGGAGAGGACTCTTTAAAGTAGAGACACTACATACTGATATACACACTGAACATCAGCAGGAGAGGACTCTTTAAAGTAGAGACCACATACGATTACACTGAACTCAGCAGAGAGGACTCTTTAAAGTAGAGAAACTACATACTGATATACACCTGAACATCAGCAGGAGAGGACTCTTTAAAGTAGAGAAACTACATACTGATATACACCTGAAACATCAGCAGGAGAGGACTCTTTAAAGTAGAGACACTACATACTGATATACACCTGAACATCAGCAGGAGAGGACTCTTTAAAGTAGAGACACTACATACTGATATACACCTGAACATCAGCAGGAGAGGACTCTTTAAAAGTAGAGACACTACATACTGATAATACACCTGAACATCAGCAGGAGGAGGACTCTTTAAAGTAGAGGACACTACTTACTGATATACACCTGAACATCAGCAGGAGAGGACTCTTTAAAGTAGAGACACTACATACTGATATAACACCTGAACATCTCAGCAGGAGAGGACTCTTTAAAGTAGAGACACTACATACTGAAATACACCTGAACATCAGCAGGAGAGGACTCTTTAAAGTAGAGACACTAACATACTGATATACACCTGAACAATCAGCAGAGAGGACTCTTTAAAGTAGAGACACTACATTTACTGATATACACCTGAACATCAGCAGGAGAGGACTCTTTAAAGTAGAGACACTACATACTGATATACACCTGAACATCAGCAGGAGAGGACTCTTTAAAGTAGAGACACTACATACTGATATACACCTGAACATCAGCAGGAGAGGACTCTTTAAAGTAGAGACACTACTTACTGATATACACCTGAACATCAGCAGGAGAGGACTCTTTAAAGTAGAGACACTACATACTGATATACACCTGAACATCAGCAGGAGAGGACTCTTTAAAGTAGAGACACTACACACTGATATACACCTGAACATCAGCAGGAGAGGACTCTTTAAAGTAGAGACACTACATACTGATATACACCTGAACATCAGCAGGAGAGGACTCTTTAAAGTAGAGACACTACTACTGATATACACCTGAACATCAGCAGGAGAGGACTCTTTAAAGTAGAGACACTACTACTGATATACACCTGACATCAGCAGGAGAGGACTCTTTAAAGTAGAGACACTACATACTGATATACACCTGAACATCAGCAGGAGAGAACTCTTTAAAGTAGAGACACTACATTCTGATATACACCTGAACATCAGCAGGAGAGGACTCTTTAAAGTAGAGACACTACATACTGATATACACCTGAACATCAGCAGGAGAGGACTCCTTTAAAGTAGAGACACTACATACTGATACACACCTGAACATCAGCAGGAGAGGACTCTTTAATGTAGAGACACTACATACTGATACACATACACTGAACATCAGCAGAGAGAAACTCTTTAAAGTAGAGACACTACATACTGATACACACCTGAACATCAGCAGGAGAGGACTCTTTAAAGTAGAGACACTACATACTGATATACACCTGAACATCAGCAGGAGAGGACTCTTTAAAGTAGAGACACTACATACTGATATACACCTGAACATCAGCAGGAGATAACTCTTTAAAGTAGAGACACTACATACTGATATACACCTGAACATCAGCAGGAGAGGACTCTTTAAAGTAGAGACACTACATCTGATATACCCTGAACATCAGCAGGAGAGGACTCTTTAAAGTAGAGACACTACTTACTGATATACACCTGAACATCAGCAGGAGAGGACCTTTAAAGTAGAGACACTACATACTGATATACACCTGAACATCAGCAGGAGAGGACTCTTTAAAGTAGAGACACTACATACTGATATACACCCTGAACATCAGCAGGAGAGAACTCTTTAAAGTAGAGACACACATACTGATATACACACCTGAACATCAGCAGCAGGAGAGGGACTCTTTAAAGTAGAGACACTACATACTGATATACACCTGAACATCAGCAGGAGAGGACTCTTTAAAGTAGAGACACTACATACTGATTACACACCTGAACATCAGCAGGAGAGGACTCTTTAATGTAGAGACACTACATACTGATACACACCTGAACATCAGCAGGAGAGAACTCTTTAAAGTAGAGACACTACATACTGATACACACCTGAACATCAGCAGGAGAGGACTCTTTAAAGTAGAGACACTACATACTGATATACACCGAACATCAGCAGGAGATGACTCTTTAAAGTAGAGACAACTACATACTGATATACACCTGAACATCAGCAGGAGAGGACTCTTTAAAGTAGAGACACTACATACTGATATACACCTGAACATCAGCAGGAGAGGACTCTTTAAAGTAGAGACACTACATACTGATAACACCTGAACATCAGCAGGAGAGGACTCTTTAAAGTAGAGACACTACATACTGATATACACCTGAACAGAGCAGGAGAGGACTCTTAAAGTAGAGACACTACATACTGATATTAAGCACCTGAACATCAGCAGGAGAGGACTCTTTAAAGTAGAGACACTACATACTGATATCACCCTGAACATCAGCA
>JAMFTG010002835.1:0-26851 GCA_023974075.1 Chaenocephalus aceratus
TTTCAGAATTATCACCATCAGAACGCAGCCAGTCAAAGCAACTCCTGCGATTCCCACCACTACATAAACCTGAAAACACGAAAAAATGATAATTTTAAAACATAATTAAGAACTCAAACCTTTGGTATTCTTTTATTTCAGTGGGGTCAGGACCCCCTCAGTTTGAGGAGTTCTGAGATTATTTACATGACAGGAAAGCAAGACACTAATATTTATGTTAATAATGTTATGTTAATTGTTTTTTTAATTGTTTTTATTGTTTTTGTTGTTTTGTTTCACCCTTTTTCATTTTTTATTTTGTAGCACTTTGAGTTTTGTTTACGCAAATGAAAAGTGCGCTTATAAATAAAATATATTATTATTATTATGTTGCATAAGAAATATCTATATTTTTCTCAGACTAACCTGTAATTTGATATTATTTTTCTCACAAATTATAAAATAATCTCCCCGAACAATTATTTAAACATTAATGGTGACTTACTGCAACACTGTCGTCCAGCGGGGGAAGCTGAGGGTCTGGAAAAAAGGAAATACTTGTCAGAATATATATATTTGTATTCTTAAATATCGGTTGTAGAATTCATTATATCTAAATAATGCCAGTATACATTGCAGATCTTTCAAACAGTGTTACAAAAATGAAAATATGATATAACAAGTATTGATAATCACTGTAATATTAATAACACATGAAATGAAATGATTGAATTCATACTAAATAATAGGTGCAACAACAACAACAAGATTTTTTACAATGTTTGTCAGAAAATGTGAAAATAATAACTTCATCTGTAAATCTTTCCGAAGTTATCTACAAAAATATGAATCAAAATGAACAAAAATAGTATTAATGACAGTGAAAATAATAAAACAAATAGTATATTTTAGAGTACAGGGATTAAACAATAACATTTTAATTTGTAAGTACAAGAACCTACCAGTCATGTCTGGGTCAAAGCAGGAGAAAGACAGAGAGACAGGACGAGATCATGAAAAGTTTCATTTTGAATACAGACATCATTAAAGTAAAAGCTTTACAAAACCAAAACCAAAACCAAATGGAAAAATCCCATTTGCTTTTTGGAACTAACTTCCTAACAAATGTCCTAACACGTCATCACATTATTAATTTACTTAACAGGGACATTGATTAACATTTCTGTAAATGTGCCAGTTAGCCAAGAGACTGTTTCTCATCTGTAGTCCCTGGACAGATGTTAACCGAAAGACACGGTGGCAGCGGGGTGTGGTTCGGGCGCCGGCTGCCGGAGTGAAGGGAGGGGCTCGGCCGGACGCCAGACAGCTGATCGGAATCAGGTAATCAGTGCCCGAATAAAAGCGTGTCGTAATCTGGTTCTGGGCTGTTTGGCAGTAGGCGGGATCCTGGAAGGTGGCCAAAGGACCTGTGAAGGTTGCCACACGGGCAACGCTGGAGACCCGGGGATACTTTTGTTTGGAGCTAATAAACGCCTGTGTCACGAAGCTGCTCTTTCCGTCCATATCTGAACCCCGTGTGAGCGGAGAGGCTCACAGACACATTTCATTTTAAGTAAATACAATCAAATAAAAACATGCAACACACAGTACTGGAACACTTAAATAAAAAATAAAAAGACAGAACAATAAAAATAAAAACTGTAGCCATTGGCTTCCTAACAAGCGGCACCAGTATTGTTTGTGAAATGAAGTGGAATCAGTACTCACCGATATCATCCTCTGAAAAGAAACACACATGTGCATTAGCAGTGGACTTTAAAACAGAATTGTGCAAACTTCTTACTACATGTATGAATAACCAGCAGTGGAAGAAGTAAAAGTACAAAAGTATTAGCAGAAAAATATACTTAAGTACCAAAATGTAGTGGAGTGGAAGTATAGCAAAAAATGAAAATATTCAAGTAAAGTGCAAATACCTCAAAAAAGTACTTAAGTAGAGTTATGAAAGACCAACATAAGTCAGTACTCTACTTGAGTAATAGATAGAAATTGAGGATGAAACCCTCTTTAATGGTCACACACACACACACACACACACACACACACACACACAGAGAGACAGACAGACAGACAGACAGACAGAGACACACAGACACACACACACACACACACACACACACACACACACACACACACGGCAATACTTATGTTGAGGTATAATGTTTTTATAATTTAGTTTTTGTCTTTGCTTGCTTTGTACAGGGGCTATGATACATTTTGATTTGATTTGTACTTTCCACCTCAGGGGCGGTTCTAGGGGGGGGCCAGTTCCCCCGTAACACTGACCAGGACCCCCCCTGTGGCCCCCCCTCCAAAAAATATTACGATTTATTGGAACTAAATCAAATCGGAGTCCCGGATGTACGGTGGAGATTAAACTGTTCATTACCTTATATAAAAGCAAAATTAAATTGTCACTTAAAGTTACAAAAACAAATACTCTAACTTGAAAAAACGACTGAAACAAAAACAAATACCAATTACTGTCTTTGTCTTTTTAACCCCCTCTCGTGAAATAACTGCCCCCCCAGTAAAATTGGTCTCGAACCGCTACTTTCCAGCGTGGTCAATAACATACCCTCGCCGAAGTCTGGTGGTTCGATGAACGAGGCCGAGACCTTCTTCTCGTCGCGACCGTACTTGTTCTTGGCCACCAGGCGGTACATGCCGTTGTGGATGTGCGTGGGGTCGACCAGCTGCAGGCAGCCGTGGTACTCGCGCTCCGTCATCACGTGGATCATGGTGCGGATGTGGTCCTGCTCCTGCAGCGCCACGTTGTCGTGGTACCACTGCAGGTCGGGCTTTGGGTTCCCGGTCACGCTGAAGGGGATGCACCAGTGGTGGTCCTGCTCCGGCTCCAACAGCTGCACGATGGTGGGGGCGACTGACAGAGGAAGGGAGAGGAAGAGGAAGAGGGATACCAGGGAAGGAGACAGGACATCAACAGCAGGAAGAAGCTACTTCTATGGGCTTGGAGAGGGTCGTTAGAGGAGAGCACAGGTGGTCGAAGTGCTCACACCTTGTGCTTAAATGTAACCGATGTACTACTTTCATCAATCAGAAATATTGTGATTTACATTTGGTTGCCTCCACAGTAAGTCTTTGAACATATTTACAGCTGACAAGGGACTTAAATACGTTTGACCAGGAACACCAAAGTACTCAGATCTGGTACTTGAGTAAAAGTAGAAGTACTCAGATCTTGTGCTTGAGTAAAAGTAGAAGTACTCAGATCTTGTACTTGAGTAAAAGTAGAAGTACTCAGATCTTGTACTTGAGTAAAAGTAGAAGTACTCAGATCTTGTACTTGAGTAAAAGTAGAAGTACTCAGATCTTGTACTTGAGTAAAAGCAGAAGTACTCAGATCTTGTACTTGAGTGAAAGTAGAAGTACTCAGATCTTGTACAAGTACCAGAGTGTAGGAATACTCTGTTACAGTAAAAGTACTGCATTCAAAATGTCCCTCAAGTGAAAGTAGAAAAGTATTCTCATCTAAATATAGTGAAAGACAGTAAAAGTAGTCGTTGTGCAGATTGGTCCATTTCAGAATAATATATATGATGTGTTTTATAATGATTGATCATGAAAGTGTTCTCAAAGCTGGTGAAGGTGCCGCTAGTCTGAAGTACTTTGTAGACTGCAGGGTAGCTGGTGGATTTACTCCAGGTGGAACTAAAGTCTGATTCAACACCTGATTATATTTCACATCATTCATCCTGATCTGTGAAGTAACTAAAGGTATTTAATACATGTAGTGGAGGAAAAGTACACCATGTACCTCTGAAATATCACTCAAGTAAAGTACAAGAACCTCAACATTGTATACTTAAGTACAGAACTTGAGTAAATGTACTTAGTATGCATGTGCCGGGGAGAGTACACAGTGACTTCAGGAGGATACGCGTGGCATTAAGCCAGCAGAGGAGTGTGTGGAGGAGCTTCACGGGAGGAAGAGTTATGGACAGGAAACACGGAGTCAATAAGATTTGCCCAGAGACAGTAATGATAACAAACTGAGCAGGAGCCTTGTGCTTCCACTGGAAACAAAACAACGTTTAGAAGCAAGCATAGTAAACAACAACACTCGTTACATATGCATGCTCAGGGTTGGGAGGGTTACTTTAGAAATGTATCCCGTTTCGAGAACTGAGCTGAATGTCAACCTGCCTTTTTCTGTTGCTGCTGTTTCACCTGAATGTCCCTACGACGCTCAATAAAGGTCCTTCCTGTCCTATCCTACAGTCTCTCACAGTTACCGTGGACACTCGGAGAAAAGCGAGAGTCCTTACAGAGGATGTTGAGCAGCAGCGTGGCCTCTCCCTGACCGACCATGTTCTCAGCGCTGCAGATGATCAGCTTCCCGTGATCTTCAGGAGACAAGTCAGTCAAGGTGAGGATGCTCTTCGTATCCGAGGCGTCAACCTGTAAACACGGCAGTATTATATTTAGTACACGCCTTTATGTAATATTATACGTTATAGAGCGGTGCAGGATCGAGTCCTAAGACCTGGAAGCGAGTTAGCATTTGACCACTTCCGGTTCCCTCGTCTCAGTCAGCAGGTTTTTTGAACATGTTTTTTGGAAGATATCTGGAAATCAGGTCTGAGGTTGAAACACATCGAAGAGACGGATCACGTTTTGTTCTACGACATTAAATCTGGAAAACGATGGTTGTTACCAAGTGGCTGAATAGGACTACAGAAGTTGTCGAGGCCGTTGTACGTCATTACGCCGAGCACGTAAACACTCCTCTAAGTCCCTGCCTACTGAAAACTGTTCAAAAAAACGCTTCAACTCGTTCCATTTAGAATCTGTATGTTTGAATATGGATCTTACGTCGGCGTGACGTTGAAGTCGTGCTGCTGAACTCGGCTGTAGTTCCTTTATAGCAAAGGTGTCAAACTCAATTTCATCACGGGCCACGTAGGAATTATGGTTGCACTCAAAGGGCCGGTTGTAACTTTAAGACTATATCAAAATACATATATAAATATTTTATATAAAATAATGCATTATATGACATGATAGCCTCTGCAGTGGATTATTATCTAATAGGGTAATAACTTCATAATTAACTACGTCTGAAAGCAGAAGTCTAAGGCAAGTAATTGCGAGTCTCTTCAGTGAGAATGTCACAAAATGATTTAAAAAGAAAAGCCAAATTCTGGACAGAAAAAAGTAACAAAAAAAGGGGAAAATTCTAAGAAAAAAGACATTTTGAAGAAAAAAAGTCAAATTCTGAGAAAAAAGTCAAATGTGAGATGCATTGTGGGACATGTAGTTTATGGGCAACGTGCTTCTGTAAATCGCCATGTAACCGTATAATAAACATATTATATTCTTTCAGAGCTCTTGTGGGGCCACAGAAAATGAAGTGGCGGGCCGGATTTGGCCCCCGGGCCTTGAGTTTGACACCCCTGCTTTATAGCATAACGTTAGCATTTTGCTTCTGGACATTACATTTATGATTAGAAAATGATAAAAGTAGGGTGTGGAGATTATCCGGCTGAACAAAACGTGCATTTATCAAACAGGTTTGTTTTCCACAGATCTTATTTTTTACAATATTCCAAAAATCCTATGGAGAAATCCCGTTGCTTTTTGTCGAGGGAACCAGCCGCTCACTTCAGGGTCGGCCTACAAAAATACGTCATCACTGCACCGCTCTATTAGTCATCATTATTACACAGCTTAGTTGAATACTCTATTTTGATTGGTCGATTGGGGCATTCCAGAGGTTGTTATTAATCAATAACACACAGCAGCTAAGCATCACATCTCCGTTATTGAGGAGGATCAAGAGATTGAAGGAAAGGGGTTAAAAGACAGAGTGTTGGATGTCAGATACATCAATAGAAGATAGGCAGGAAGTAAACACTAACAGAAACAGCAGAAGAAGAAAGATGGGAAGTAAACACTAAAGGGAACGGCAGAAGAAGACAGACAGGAACGCAACAATAACGGGAACAGCAGAAGAAGTCAGACAGACGGGAAGTAAACACTAAAGGGAACAGCAGAAGAAGAAAGACAGGAAGTAAACAATAATGGGAACGGCAGAAGAAGAAAGACAGGAAGTAAACAATAATGGGAACAGCAGAAGAAGTCAGACAGACAGGAAGTAAACACTAAAGGGAACAGCAGAAGAAGAAAGACAGGAAGTAAACAATAATGGGAACAGCAGAAGAAGACAGACAAGAAGTAAACACTAAAGGGAACTGCAGAAGAAGACAGACAATAAGTAAACACTAAAGGGAACAGCAGAAGAAGACAGACAAGAAGTAAACACTAAAGGGAACTGCAGAAGAAGACAAGAAGTAAACAATAACGGGAACAGCAGAAGAAGTCAGACAGACAGGAAGTAAACACTCAAGGGAACAGCAGAGGAAGACAGACAGGAAGTAAACACTAAAGGGAACAGCAGAAGAAGAAGGCAGACAGGAAGTAAACACTAAAGGGAACAGCAGAAGAAGACAGGAAGTAAACACTAAAGGGAACAGCAGAAGAAGACAGACAAGAAGTAAACACTAAAGGGAACTGCAGAAGAAGACAAGAAGTAAACAATAATGGGAACAGCAGAAGAAGTCAGACAGACAGGAAGTAAACACTAAAACAGCAGAAGAAGACAGACAGGAAGTAAACACTAAAGGGAACAGCAGAAGAAGAAGGCAGACAGGAAGTAAACACTAAAGGGAACAGCAGAAGAAGACAGGAAGTAAACACTAAAGGGAACAGCAGAAGAAGACAGACAGGAAGTAACACTAAAGGGGACAGCAGAAGAAGTAAACACTAAAGGGAACAGCAGAAGAAAACAGACAAGAAGTAAACACTAAAGGGGACAGCAGAAGAAGTAAACACTAAAGGGAACAGCAGAAGAAAACAGACAAGAAGTAAACACAAAAGGGAACAGCAGAAGAAGACAGACAGGAAGTAAACACTAAAGGGAACGGCAGAAGAAGACAGAGAAGAAGTAAACAATAACAGGGACAGCAGAAGACAGACAGACAGACAGGAAGTAACACTAAAGGGAACAGCAGAAGAAGAAAGACAGGAAGTGAACACTAAATGGAACAGCAGAAGAAGACAGACAAGAAGTAAACACTAAAGGGAACCGCAGAAGAAGACATACAGGAAGTAAACACTAAAGGCGACAGCAGAAGAAGTAAACACTAAAGGGAACAGCAGAAGAAAACAGACAGGAAGTAAACACAAAAGGGAACAGCAGAAGAAGACAGACAGGAAGTAAACACTAAAGGGAACAGCAGAAGAAGACAGGAAGTAAACACTCAAGGGAACAGCAGAAGAAGACAGGAAGTAAACACTAAAGGGAACGGCAGAAGAAGAAAGACAGGAAGTGAACACTAAATGGAACAGCAGAAGAAGAAAGACACGAAGTGAACACTAAAGGGAACAGCAGAAGAAGTCAGACAGACAGGAAGTAAACACTAAAGGGAACAGCAGAAGACAGACAGGAAGTAAACACTAAAGGGGACAGCAGAAGAAGTAAACACTAAAGGGAACAGCAGAAGAAAACAGACAGGAAGTAAACACAAAAGGGAACAGCAGAAGAAGACAGACAAGAAGTAAACAATAACGGGAACAGCAGAAGAAGTCAGACAGACAGGAAGTAAACACTAAAGGGAACAGCATAAGAAAGACAGGAAGTAAACACTAAAGGGAACAGCAGAAGAAGACAGACAAGAAGTAAACAATAACAGGAACAGCAGAAGAAGTCAGACATACAGGAAGTAAACACTAACGGGAACAGCAGAAGAAGACAGACAGACAGGATGTAAACACTAAAGGGAACAGCAGAAGAAGACAGACAGGAAGTAAAAACTAAAGGGAACAGCAGGAGAAGGCAGACAGGAAGTAAACACTAAAGGGAACAGCAGAAGAAGACAGACAGGAAGTAAACACTAAAGGGGACAGCAGAAGAAGACAGACAGGAAGTAAACACTAAAGGGAACAGCAGAAGAAGACAGAAAGGAAGTAAACACTAAAGGGAACAGCAGAAGAAGACAGACGGGAAGTACAAACTAAAGGGAACAGCAGGAGAAGGCAGACAGGAAGTAAACACTAAAGGGAACAACAGAAGAAGACAGACAGGAAGTAAACACTAAAGGGGACAGCAGAAGAAGACAGACAGGAAGTAAACACTAAATGGGACAGCAGAAGAAGTAAACACTAAAGGGAACAGCAGAAGAAGTCAGGAAGTAAACACTAAAGGGAACAGCAGAAGAAAACAGACAGGAAGTAAACACTAAAGGGAACAGCAGAAGAAAACAGACAGGAAGTAAACACTAAAGGGAACAGCAGAAGAAAACAGACAGGAAGTAAACACTAAAGGGAACAGCAGAAGAAGTAAACACTAAATAGAACAGCAGAAGAAGACAGACAGGAAGCAAACACTAAAGGGAACGGCAGAAGAAGACAGAAAGGAAGCAAACACGACGGACCATTTTTTTTCTTAGCGGAAGAAATAAGGATCATTTTCAATATTGATGATCTTTCAGTGTGTAGCTGTGTACGCAGGATAATATGCAGTGAGGCAGTCAGGCATGAAGAACCAACATCGACGGGGCGAAGGAAGACGTTGTTCACATGCTTCAATGTTTAGAAAGGTCTCAATGTTTCAAAGATGGGGTATTTACTGAAAACAAAACCATTGAAATCGTTTAGTGATGTTTGAACCAAAGCTCTTATGTCAGTCTGCAAATAAAACGCCACTCAAATAAAACATTGACTTTGAAACCAGGGAAATAAAATGCCAACAATCTGAATCAATTCCGGCATGTGACGCTTATTACGCTCATCTTCATGTTGTGCCTCTCCTGTGACATGTCTCCACGCTTTAATGTTCAAAAAGCTCTTTATTTTTCTCATACTGCCTGTGCTGTCACCCTCTGTCTGAAACCAGAGTCCAGTCTGCTCTGATTGGTTAGCTGGCCGGCTCTGTTGTGATTGGTCAACCGCTTAGGGATTAGGGGGTGCAACTCAAACACACAGTGGGCCAAAATAAAAAATGGGTACTAGTCGAGGGCCGGGCTGGTTCAATGTTTATAGCAGAACGTATTGAAATGAACTTATTGCACATTTTAAACCTGGAACTAACGAAGCTTAAATTATTGCCTATAAAAACAACATTAAATAATCAGCTGCATTCATTTCTCATGGCTCTATCTGCAGCTTCTCCAGAGTCAGTTCTGATGAGTACATTTCCCCACAGGCCAACAACAGCTTCAACAAAACTATTCCCCTCAGAGAGAAACCAAACATGTCCTGCTGTCGTGAGAGAGAAAGTGCAGAAGGAAGCATCCTTTGAACTCAGGTTGCTGCTCTGAGATGCTAGCTCAGATACTTGGCATCTCATCAGGGTGCAAGGTCATCAATGTTTGGGCTCTGAGCGGAGGAGACCCTCAGGATGGAGGGAAGGCGTGCGTGCAATATACCGGCGGGCCAGATCTAACAGGAATTAGAAATTATCTTGCGGGCCGAAATTCAATCCACCACGGGCCTGATTTGGCCCCCGGGCCTCGAGTTTGATACATGTACAGGAAAGGTAAATAAGCAGGAGGTAATGTGTGTTTCGGCCTCACCTCGTGGTGTGTAGAGATCCAGTCGAGGTTCCACGTGATTTCCGGAGCTGGAGAACCCGAGGCGCTGCACACCGCCCGCACGTTGCTGCCCTGCATCTCCGTCACTGACTTTGGGTTGACCTCTACTAAAGGAACCACTGCGAGGGAAAGGAGCAACATGAGACATGCAACCAGAGCCTCGCATGGATTTATGTGCATGCAGCGATCAGCTCTCCCAACGGTCAATATGAGCTTTTTATATCCTCGTCAGGAGTCAAAGCCAGCAGGAAGTAACAACATCTACTGCATGTGTCAGAGAGGAAGGTCGGGGGAGAGCAGAGGAGGAGGAGTACTCAGATCTGGGACTTAGTAGAAGTAGAAGTACTCATATATTGTACTTGAGTAAAAGTAGAAGTACTCAGATCTTGTACTTCAGTAAAAGTAGAAGTACTCAGGTCTTGTACTTGAGTAAAAGTAGAAGTACTCAGATCTTGTGCTTGAGTAAAAGTAGAAGTACTCAGATCTTGTACTTGAGTAAAAGTAGAAGTACTCAGATCTTGTACTTGAGTAAAAGTAGAAGTACTCAGATCTTGTGCTTGAGTAAAAGTAGGAGTACTCAGATCTTGTACTTCAGTAAAAGTAGAAGTATTCAGATCTTGTGCTTGAGTAAAAGTAGAAGTATTCAGATCTTGTGCTTGAGTAAAAGTAGAAGTACTCAGGTCTTGTACTTGAGTAAAAGTAGAAGTACTCATATATTGTACTTGAGTAAAAGTAGAAGTACTCATATCTTGTACTTGAGTAAAAGTAGAAGTACTCATATATTGTACTTGAGTAAAAGTAGAAGTACTCATATCTTGTACTTGAGTAAAAGTAGAAGTACTCATATATTGTACTTGAGTAAAAGTAGAAGTACTCAGATCTTGTACTTGAGTAAAAGTAGAAGTACTCAGATCTTGTTCTTGAGTAAAAGTAGAAGTACTCAGATCTTGTTCTTGAGTAAAAGTAGAAGTACTCATATATTGTACTTGAGTAAAAGTAGAAGTACTCAGATCTTGTACTTGAGTAAAAGTAGAAGTACTCAGATCTTGTTCTTGAGTAAAAGTAGAAGTACCAGAGTGTAGGAATACTCTGTTACAGTAAAAGTCCTCATTCAAAATGTTCCTCAAGTGAAAGTAGAAAAGTATTCTCATCTAAATATAGTGAAAGACAGTGAAAGTAGTCGTTGTGCAGATTGGTCCATTTCAGAATAATATATATGATGTGTTTTATAATGATTGATCATTAAAGTGTTCTCAAAGCTGGTGAAGGTGCAGCTAGTCTGAAGTACTTTGTAGACTGCAGGGTAGCTGGTGACTTTACTCCAGGTGGAACTAAAGTCTGATTCAACACTTTGTTATATTTCACATCATTCATCCAGATCTGTGAAGTAACTAAAGGGATTCAATATGTGTAGTGGAGTAAAAGTACACCATGTACCTCTGAGTTGTAGTGGAGTAGAAGTAGCCACACATTTAAATACCCAAGTCAAGTACAAGTACCCCAACATTGTACAGTACTTCAAGTAAATTAGGTACTTTACACCATTGGGGGAGAGAAGACACTGTCTACATTTTAAATGTATATATTCAGTTTAATATTCCATCCCTCACATACTTATATATAATAACTTGCTTTATATTTTGTTTTTGTTAATTTGTAAATTCAACATACATTATCTAGTCTTTTTAATTGTTATTGGACACTGCCATGTCTTTTATGCTGCTGCAACGCAAACATTTCCCAAATTGGGATCAATAAAGTATTTACCGTACTTTTCGGACTATAAACCGCCATTTTGTTTGTACAGCTAACGGCCACTAGGGAACCTGCTACATCTATGGGTTTTACAGGTAAAATTAACCACCTTAACTCTACGGACTCTAGGACCGGTCCGCGCCCGCCACCTTTAAGCGGCGGGCTCCAGCGGGAAAAGCTGGAGGCGGGAAAGAGTGAGACAGGTCGCGCGCCAAAGTAAAAGTGGAACCGAGAGACAGAACGAGAGCAAGACAGACGGACAGTTTAGCTGCTGAGGCTTATATGCAGGTGCGCTTTATAGTCCGGAAAGTACGGTATCTTATCTTCAGAGGAGTGTGTGGAGGAGCTTCGCAGGAGGAAGACTTGGAACATGGAGAGTCAATAAGAAAAAGGAACATGCAACCGGAGCTTCACATGGATCTGCTTCCGGATGTATTTGCATGCAGCTCTCTGAGCGGTCAATAAGAGCTTTTTATAAACTCAGTGTCACGTTACCACAGTCTGGAGGAGTGAGAGTGGCGAACTCCTGCGTGACTCCTCGCTCGTCCATGCACTCCGGATCCGGACCCTCGCTGTCCTCCAGGATCCTCATCTTGATCCACAAGTTCTCACAAACACAATCCAGGGGGTTACCGGACAGCAGGATGCTGGGGAATGAATATTAAAGGGGACCTGTTATGCAAAATCCTCTTCTTCACGTCTCTTCTACATCAACATGTGTCCCCTCTTCTCCATGTCTCTTCTACATCAACATGTGTCCCCTCTTCTTCATGTCTCTTCTACATCAACATGTGTCCCCTCTTCTTCATGTCTCTTCTACATCAACATGTGTCCCCTCTTCTTCATGTCTCTTCTACATCAACATGTGTCCCCTCTTCTCCGTGTCTCTTCTACATCAACATGTGTCCCCTCTTCTCCATGTCTCTTCTACATCAACATGTGTCCCCTCTTCTTCATGTCTCCTCTACATCAACATGTGTCCCCTCTTCTTCACGTCTCTTCTACATCAACATGTGTCCCCTCTTCTTCACGTCTCTTCTACATCAACATGTGTCCCCTCTTCTCCGTGTCTCTTCTACATCAACATGTGTCCCCTCTTCTTCATGTCTCTTCTACATCAACATGTGTCCCCTCTTCTCCATGTCTCTTCTACATCAACATGTGTCCCCTCTTCTTCATGTCTCTTCTACATCAACATGTGTCCCCTCTTCTCCGTGTCTCTTCTACATCAACATGTGTCCCCTCTTCTCCGTGTCTCTTCTACATCAACATGTGTCCCCTCTTCTTCGTGTCTCTTCTACATCAACATGTGTCCCCTCTTCTCCGTGTCTCTTCTACATCAACATGTGTCCCCTCTTCTCCATGTCTCTTCTACATCAACATGTGTCCCCTCTTCTTCACGTCTCCTCTACATCAACATGTGTCCCCTCTTCTACACGTCTCTTCTACATCAACATGTGTCCCCTCTTCTTCACGTCTCTTCTACATCAACATGTGTCCCCTCTTCTTCACGTCTCTTCTACATCAACATGTGTCCCCTCTTCTTCACGTCTCTTCTACATCAACATGTGTCCCCTCTTCTTCACGTCTCTTCTACATCAACATGTGTCCCCTCTTCTTAACGTCTCTTCTACATCAACATGTGTCCCCTCTTCTTAACGTCTCTTCTACATCAACATGTGTCCCCTCTTCTCCGTGTCTCTTCTACATCAACATGTGTCCCCTCTTTTTCGTGTCTCTTCTACATCAACATGTGTCCCCTCTTCTTCGTGTCTCTTCTACATCAACATGTGTCCCCTCTTCTCCGTGTCTCTTCTACATCAACATGTGTCCCCTCTTCTCCGTGTCTCTTCTACATCAACATGTGTCCCCTCTTCTCCGTGTCTCTTCTACATCAACATGTGTCCCCTCTTCTCCGTGTCTCTTCTACATCAACATGTGTCCCCTCTTCTTCATGTCTCTTCTACATCAACATGTGTCCCCTCTTCTCCATGTCTCTTCTACATCAACATGTGTCCCCTCTTCTCCATGTCTCTTCTACATCAACATGTATCCCCTCTTCTTCATGTCTCTTCTACATCAACATGTGTCCCCTCTTCTTCATGTCTCTTCTACATCAACATGTGTCCCCTCTTCTTCATGTCTCTTCTACATCAACATGTGTCCCCTCTTCTCCATGTCTCTTCTACATCAACATGTGTCCCCTCTTCTTCATGTCTCTTCTACATCAGCATGTGTCCCCTCTTCTTCATGTCTCTTCTACATCAACATGTGTCCCCTCTTCTTCATGTCTCTTCTACATCAACATGTGTCCCCTCTTCTTCATGTCTCTTCTACATCAACATGTGTCCCCTCTTCTTCATGTCTCTTCTACATCAACATGTGTCCCCTCTTCTTCATGTCTCTTCTACATCAACATGTGTCCCCTCTTCTTCATGTCTCTTCTACATCAACATGTATCCCCTCTTCTCCATGTCTCTTCTACATCAACATGTGTCCCCTCTTCTCCATGTCTCTTCTACATCAACATGTGTCCCCTCTTCTTCATGTCTCTTCTACATCAACATGTATCCCCTCTTCTCCATGTCTCTTCTACATCAACATGTGTCCCCTCTTCTCCATGTCTCTTCTACATCAACATGTGTCCCCTCTTCTTCATGTCTCTTCTACATCAACACGTGTCCCCTCTTCTCCATGTCTCTTCTACACCAACATGTGTCCCCTCTTCTTCATGTCTCTTCTACATCAACATGTGTCCCCTCTTCTTCATGTCTCTTCTACATCAACATGTGTCCCCTCTTCTTCATGTCTCTTCTACATCAACATGTGTCCCCTCTTCTTCATGTCTTTTCTACATCAACATGTGTCCCCTCTGTGGAAAGAGACTCTGAAAGTTTCAGGAACAAAGATTTTCTCTCTTTTTGATCCATTTCTATAAAAACCTGTCTGAAAACGAGCTGATCAGATTTTGACCACTTTATGATGTCATAACGATGTGTTGTCTTGTGTAGCCATTAGCCAATCAGCAACCAAGGTAACCCCCCCCCCTCCAGCACTTTGGAAAACAGGGCTGAAACAGAGGGGGATTATGGGTAATGCTGCAATGATCTGTTTGGTGTTTCAGCCAATCAGAGACAGGCTCTGAGTGCCACAGCGACGCGTCCTAACTCCCGGAAGTAGGTTAGCATTTTACCACGTCCGGTTCCTTCGACAAAAAGCAACGGGATGTCTCCGTAGGACGTTGGAACATATCTGTAAATAAGGTCTGTGGTTGAGACACATTGAAGGGGCGGATCACGTTTCGTTCTACGACATTAAGTTGGCGTGACGTTGAAGCAGCGACCCGGCTGTAGTTCCTTTATAGCAGGGGTGGGGAACCTTTTTCCTCTCAAGGGCCATTTCAATTTTTACAATATCCTCAGAGGGCCGTATTGACCTCTGCTTAAAAAAACTAAAATCACAGCCCATTCATTTCATTCTGTGCAAAGAAAAAGCAACCTCTTAATCCAGATATCTCACCATGACTCGCGTATGCATGCACGTGCACGGTGTGGCGTGCTCTCCTGGGAAGATTTTTTTTAAATGTTGAAGTTAAAAGCATCAATCTGGTGCACTTTGAGAGCAACATCAGGAGATCTATGGACACATCTCTCAACACCCAAACACAACTGTAAGCAGATTTTCTTTTAATTTATGGATATTTGACAAATCACTCCCCTTTCAAACTGTATTCTTCTTTATTAATAACTGTCATATAGTATTTTATACCTGTTTACTTTATTCTCTTGTTTTTTTCTAACTATAATGATCATATAAAGATGTGCCTTTACCTCACTGGTTGTAGAAAACGCTTCTTATATTCGTTAGCATAGCTAGCTAACCAGATGCTAATGATAACAACACAGTTATTGACTGTATACTCAGTATGACAGATGAGCAGATCGCCACTGGGCTTTCAACTAAAGACACAGACACGCAGAAACTGCGGCATGTGTATGGACTTATCGGTACTGCAATTTCTGAAGTGCTGGAGTGGCGTGCTGGTGCTCTCCGTCAGAACTGCACCCCTGTCAGTCGAGACATATACCACGTGATGACACGTTAGACTCCTGTTGTGTTCAAGGACTCTGACCTTGGCCAGGAAAAACAGGCACTCGCTTGTTTAATTTGTTTGCGGTCTAGATTTCTTTCATTTTTTTATTTTTTGCGTGTGTTTATAAATGACATCGAGGGCCGTACCAAATTGTCTCGCGGGCCGTATACGGCCCGGAGGCCGGAGGTTCCCCACCCCTGCTTTATAGCATAACGTTAGCATTTAGCTTCTGGCGACTAGATTTATGATTATAAAATTATAAAAGTAGGGACATGTGGAGATTATCCGGCTGAACAAAACATGATCCGTCTCTTAAATGTGTTTCAACCACAGACCTGATTTCCAGCTATTTTCCAAAACCCTACGGAGAAATTGGATTGCTTTTTTGTCGAAGGAACCGGAAGCAGTTTACTTCCTGGTTTTAGGACGCGACTTTTTCTAAGACCTATGATATATTGATGAAAAATATTATAATAGGAGACCTTTAACATTTTTTTTTAAAAACTGAGAAAATGGAAACGCCAACATTTTAGCATGAAGTGTTCTGCCTAGTTTAGAAAATAAGTCTACCAGTAGTGGAAGAAATACTCTTACCGAGGTGAAAGTAGTAATACCACACTGTAGGAATACTTTGTTACAAGTAAAAGTGTGGCATTCAAAATGTTACTTCAGTAAATACTACTTTGCACTTACAATGCATATATGCTATATTTAAAGTTCATTTAGTTGTAGTAGGTTCATCTATTATAGTGGTTTTTTAAATGAGCATGTATTCCATATTTAATATATATATATACTGTTTATTTACATTTTTTATTCATGTCTTTTTTTCATGCAGCTGTAACCAAAAATATTCCCAATTCGGGATAAATAAACCAAATCTAATTGTATTTGTCTGCACACACACACACACGGAGAGAAAAGAGACACTTACGGGACTGATATGTTAAAGTTCTGGAATGTTCTCCATGACAACGTCGACAGATTATTGTCTCTGAGATTTCTGGAAGAAGATAAAACAACAATTAAAGTCCGAACAAAGCTCCTGCTTATGTTCAGGTGTATATCAGTGTGTAGTGTCTCTACTTTAAAGAGTCCTCTCCTGCTGATGTTCAGGTGTATATCAGTATGTAGTGTCTCTACTTTAAAGAGTCCTCTCCTGCCGATGTTCAGGTGTATATCAGTATGTAGTGTCTCTACTTTAAAGAGTCCTCTCCTGCTGATGTTCAGGTGTATATCAGTATGTAGTGTCTCTACTTTAAAGAGTCCTCTCCTGCTGATGTTCAGGTGTATATCAGTATGTAGTGTCTCTACTTTAAAGAGTCCTCTCCTGCTGATGTTCAGGTGTATATCAGTATGTAGTGTCTCTACTTTAAAGAGTCCTCTCCTGCTGATGTTCAGGTGTATATCAGTATGTAGTGTCTCTACTTTAAAGAGTCCTCTCCTGCTGATGTTCAGGTGTATATCAGTGTGTAGTGTCTCTACTTTAAAGAGTCCTCTCCTGCTGATGTTCAGGTGTATATCAGTATGTAGTGTCTCTACTTTAAAGAGTCCTCTCCTGCTGATGTTCAGGTGTATATCAGTATGTAGTGTCTCTACTTTAAAGAGTCCTCTCCCGCTGATGTTCAGGTGTATATCAGTGTGTAGTGTCTCTACTTTAAAGAGTCCTCTCCTGCTGATGTTCGGGTGTGTATCAGTATGTAGTGTCTCTACTTTAAAGAGTCCTCTCCTGCTGATGTTCGGGTGTATATCAGTATGTAGTGTCTCTACTTTAAAGAGTCCTCTCCTGCTGATGTTCAGGTGTATATCAGTATGTAGTGTCTCTACTTTAAAGAGTCCTCTCCTGCTGATGATCAGGTGTATGTCAGTATGTAGTGTCTCTACTTTAAAGAGTCCTCTCCTGCTGATGTTCAGGTGTATATCAGTATGTAGTGTCTCTACTTTAAAGAGTTCTCTCCTGCTGATGTTCATGTGTATATCAGTTTGTAATGCCTCTACTTTAAAGAGTCCTCTCCTGCTGATGTTCAGGTGTATATCAGCATGTAGTGTCTCTACTTTAAAGAGTCCTCTCCTGCTAATGTTCAGGTGTATATCAGTGTGTAGTGTCTCTACTTTAAAGAGTCCTCTCCTGCTGATGTTCAGGTGTATATCAGTATGTAGTGTCTCTACTTTAAAGAGTCCTCTCCTGCTGATGTTCAGGTGTATATCAGTATGTAGTGTCTCTACTTTAAAGAGTCCTCTCCTGCTGATGTTCAGGTGTATATCAGTATGTAGTGTCTCTACTTTAAAGAGTCCTCTCCTGCTGAGGTTCAGGTGTATATCAATATGTAGTGTATCTACTTTAAAGAGTCCTCTCCTGCTGATGTTCAGGTGTATATCAGTGTGTAGTGTCTCTACTTTAAAGAGTCCTCTCCTGCTGATGTTCAGGTGTATATCAGTGTGTAGTGTCTCTACTTTAAAGAGTCCTCTCCTGCTGATGTTCAGGTGTATCTCAGTATGTAGTGTCTCTACTTTAAAGAGTCCTCTCCTGCTAATGTTCAGGTGTATATCAGTATGTAGTGTCTCTACTTTAAAGAGTCCTCTCCTGCTGATGTTCAGGTGTATATCAGTATGTAGTGTCTCTACTTTAAAGAGTCCTCTCCTGCTGATGTTCAGGTGTATATCAGTATGTAGTGTCTCTACTTTAAAGAGTCCTCTCCCGCTGATGTTCAGGTGTATATCAGTGTGTAGTGTCTCTACTTTAAAGAGTCCTCTCTTGCTGATGTTCAGGTGTATATCAGTATGTAGTGTCTCTACTTTAAAGAGTCCTCTCCTGCTGATGATCAGGTGTATGTCAGTATGTAGTGTCTCTACTTTAAAGAGTCCTCTCCTGCTGATGTTCAGGTGTATATCAGTATGTAGTGTCTCTACTTTAAAGAGTTCTCTCCTGCTGATGTTCATGTGTATATCAGTTTGTAATGCCTCTACTTTAAAGAGTCCTCTCCTGCTGATGTTCAGGTGTATATCAGCGTGTAGTGTCTCTACTTTAAAGAGTCCTCTCCTGCTGATGTTCAGGTGTATATCAGTGTGTAGTGTCTCTACTTTAAAGAGTCCTCTCCTGCTGATGTTCAGGTGTATATCAGTATGTAGTGTCTCTACTTTAAAGAGTCCTCTCCTGCTGATGTTCAGGTGTATATCAGTATGTAGTGTCTCTACTTTAAAGAGTCCTCTCCTGCTGATGTTCAGGTGTATATCAGTATGTAGTGTCTCTACTTTAAAGAGTCCTCTCCTGCTGAGGTTCAGGTGTATATCAATATGTAGTGTATCTACTTTAAAGAGTCCTCTCCTGCTGATGTTCAGGTGTATATCAGTGTGTAGTGTCTCTACTTTAAAGAGTCCTCTCCTGCTGATGTTCAGGTGTATATCAGTGTGTAGTGTCTCTACTTTAAAGAGTCCTCTCCTGCTGATGTTCAGGTGTATATCAGTGTGTAGTGTCTCTACTTTAAAGAGTCCTCTCCTGCTGATGTTCAGGTGTATCTCAGTATGTAGTGTCTCTACTTTAAAGAGTCCTCTCCTGCTAATGTTCAGGTGTATATCAGTATGTAGTGTCTCTACTTTAAAGAGTCCTCTCCTGCTGATGTTCAGGTGTATATCAGTATGTAGTGTCTCTACTTTAAAGAGTCCTCTCCTGCTGATGTTCAGGTGTATATCAGTATGTAGTGTCTCTACTTTAAAGAGTCCTCTCCCGCTGATGTTCAGGTGTATATCAGTGTGTAGTGTCTCTACTTTAAAGAGTCCTCTCTTGCTGATGTTCAGGTGTATATCAGTATGTAGTGTCTCTACTTTAAAGAGTCCTCTCCCGCTGATGTTCAGGTGTATATCAGTATGTAGTGTCTCTACTTTAAAGAGTCCTCTCCTGCTGATGTTCAGGTGTATATCAGTGTGTAGTGTCTCTACTTTAAAGAGTCCTCTCCCGCTGATGTTCAGGTGTATATCAGTATGTAGTGTCTGTACTTTAAAGAGTCCTCTCCTGCTGATGTTCAGGTGTATATCAGTATGTAGTGTCTCTACTTTAAAGAGTCCTCTCCTGCTGATGTTCAGGTGTATATCAGTATGTAATGTATCTACTTTAAAGAGTCCTCTCCTGCTGATGTTCAGGTGTATATCAGTGTGTAGTGTCTCTACTTTAAAGAGTCCTCTCCCGCTGATGTTCAGGTGTATATCAGTGTGTAGTGTCTCTACTTTAAAGAGTCCTCTCCCGCTGATGTTCAGGTGTATATCAGTGTGTAGTGTCTCTACTTTAAAGAGTCCTCTCCCGCTGATGTTCAGGTGTATATCAGTGTGTAGTGTCTGTACTTTAAAGAGTCCTCTCCTGCTGATGTTCAGGTGTATATCAGTATGTAGTGTCTCTACTTTAAAGAGTCCTCTCCTGCTGATGTTCAGGTGTATATCAGTATGTAGTGTCTCTACTTTAAAGAGTCCTCTCCTGCTGATGTTCAGGTGTATATCAGTATGTAGTGTCTCTACTTTAAAGAGTCCTCTCCTGCTGATGTTCAGGTGTATATCAGTTTGTAGTGTCTCTACTTTAAAGAGTCCTCTCCTGCTGATGTTCAGGTGTATATCAGTATGTAGTGTCTCTACTGCCAATAGCCAATAGAAATCTGAGTGTTACATCGTGATGTCACTATGTCCAGGGACTTTGGGATTTTTGCCTTTGCACACGACACTAAAGGGAAAACCTAAAAGCAGGAATGGGCCTCTTTAAAATGCTTCTTACACATATTCAAGTCTTGTGTTGTTGTAAAATGCATCTGACGATATGGACGTCAATCTGGTCGCCATCACTGTTCTGTGGGAAGACAGGAAGTGGAGTTTAAATACAGCTTCACACGTTTCACCAGTCTTTGTAAAAGTCACGATGAGGTACTTACAGGTTTCTGAGGTGTATGTAGTGCCGCAGACTGTTGTCTGTGATCTCAAACAGCCTGTTCTGATTCGCTATGTATCTGCGAGACAGAAGGAAAACATCTGATATCACAAGTACACACTTTAGTTGATGCATGTGATATATTCTGCAATAGCAGTAGGAGACGAGAGAATAGCTTTTTGTTTTTGTAAATCAAAAACTAGATCCATGCCATGTTTTAAAAATGTTGTAATGATGTATACATAGACAGCTAAATGTTATATATACACAGCTGTCGTATACAAGATCTGAGTACTTCTACTTTTACTCAAGTACAAGATCTGAGTACTTCTACTTTTACTCAAGTACAAGATCTGAGTACTTCTACTTTAACTCAAGTACAAGATCTGAGTACTTCTACCTTTACTCAGGTACAAGATCAGAGTACTTCTACTTTTACTCAAGTACAAGATCTGAGTACTTCTACTTTTACTCAAGTACAAGATCTGAGTACTTCTACTTTTACTAAAGTACAAGATCTGAGTACTTCTACTTTTACTCAAGTACAAGATCTGAGTACTTCTACTTTTACTCAAGTACAAGATCTGAGTACTTCTACTTTTACTCAAGTACAAGATCTGAGTACTTCTACTTTTACTCAAGTACAAGATCTGAGTACTTCTACTTTTACTCAACTAAAAATCTGAGTACTTCTACTTTTACTCAAGTACAAGATCTGAGTACTTGTACTTTTACTCAAGTACAAGATCTGAGTACTTCTACTTTTACTAAAGTACAAGATCTGAGTACTTCTACTTTTACTCAAGTACAAGATCTGAGTACTTCTACTTTTACTCAAGTACAAGATCTGAGTACTTCTACTTTTACTCAAGTACAAGATCTGAGTACTTCTACTTTTACTCAACTAAAAATCTGAGTACTTCTACTTTTACTCAAGTACAAGATCTGAGTACTTGTACTTTTACTCAAGTACAAGATCTGAGTACTTCAACTTTTTTCGTATTTCTGTACGGACGGGAATTTCTTCAGCATCGATTGTCAATGAAACAACAGCATGTGTTTGCACACCGCTCGCTTGTTGAGGGAGAGACACTGGTGCTGGTGTTGTTGGTGTTATTGAGGTTTAAGGTCATATCGCTGCTTCTTCTGGGCCTCGTGACGACGGCCCCTTTCCACATGTCTTTCACAAACAGCCCTTTAAAGTGGATATCTAGTAAGTAATGTCGCAGCATTTTGTTAAGTTCATTTGCTTTACAAGTGTGTCCAGGCCATGAGGGGGTCGAATATGTATGAAATAGAGTTATTATAATACAGAATTTCATTTTCATTTAAAAAAAAGAAAAAGTGAGGTATATCATTAAAAGAGTTTGAGTAATCCACTTAATGTATTTTAATGCTAAACTATTTTACTAATTTGTCCAGGTCATGATAGGGCATTTTGCTAGACTACTGAGTACTTCTGCTTTTACTCAAGTACAAGATCTGAGTACTTCTGCTTTTACTCAAGTACAAGATCTGAGTACTTCTGCTTTTACTCAAGTACAAGATCTGAGTACTTCAACTTTTACTCAAGTACAAGATCTGAGTACTTGTACTTTCACTGGAGCACAGGATATCAGTACTCCTCCCACCTCTGGTAAATGTGCAGCTTTGGTGAGAAAATCACGAAGCTGCATCTTTTTGCAAATCTAATTATAAAAATAAAATATCCTGTGTCCCTATTTGTACTTTGGAATATATACAAGTCTCCTGACGCAGAATCTTAAGGTAGTTTTAGATACTTTAACTTGTAATATATTGCAGCCGTGTTAAAGGCAAACAAAATTGTCTCTACACCAACAAATATTTATAAACAACGTGCAGTAAAAATGTTTTTTAAAGGTAATCAAAGTTGTTGTTTCCGGCATGCGAACGGTTGTTTACATCAGAAATATATATCACTTGAAATACTACTTGTTGTGCATAATAAAAAATCCCAAAATATGTATACTTTCTTTGCCCTGCCCTGTCATGACCTGGGCACATTTTAAAGTATAACATTAAATTCATGATTACTTCAAATTCTACTTATTGTGTTTTACTCAAACTCTTTTAAGACCTCTGATAAGTAGGAACACATAAATACATATATTATGAAAGTTTTGCAATTTGCCCTGGCATGACCTGGATAAATGAGACATTTAAATTAAATAAAAGTCGATCAAATAAAACCAGGTATAGAAAATACTGTAGTATTAGCGAAGTATCATTAGGCCATGTGAGGGAATAATGTTGTCTTTACATATTTAACCTTATTGCCTGTTGACGTCAATAACCAACCGATATTCTGTTATCTCCTTTAAGGAATGCTCCAGCACTTAAGTGTCCGCTTTCTGGCCTGATAGGGGGGTTTACGACTGTGAGAGCGCTGGCTTCTAAACACCACTGACAAGCGATTGAGTATTTCCAGTTGGGGGAGATCTGCTGTCGCTCCACAGATGTTTACGCCTCCCCCAATATGCTTAACTGTAAACTAGTTAAGGGGCTATCGAGAGAGAGGCTGGGCAGAACTGACAGGACAGTCAGAACCTTTCGCTGCCGTGACTTGTGATGTGAATTCTCCGGCCGTTGACTTGTAATAAACTACCAGTGTTTGCCATCAAAGCTCTCCTCGTGTCTCTGAGTCCTGACTCTCCGTCGCTGCAGAAGTTTCCCTCACAGGCCATCACATCCATACATTACATTCACGATCACTTGAAACACTATTCAACCTCTCTGAAGATCTAGTTAATGTTGTAAAATATTCTTTCTTAGTCCAGTGATGAGAAGGGAACATGGCTCTTCAGTAGACTGCATGCATGATGGGAAAGTGACACTGTCTGCCTCGGAAACTCACCCGGTCCCCCCCTTTCTCCCCCAATCATGCAACACGCTGACGCACATCCATATGAGATGTAATCTGCCCACATTGTGGTAATTTATTCTATGTTTTTATTCTACATTTATTATTCTAATGTTTGGTTATATCACACCGCCGCCCAACGTGTCTGCGCAGGGCCTCGAGGTGTACTCCATCACTACCTAAAGAAAACAAGACTGATCCAAACACACACATCCACTATCCATGCGAGCGCGACACACACACACACACACACACACACACACACGCACGCACGCACGCACGCACGCATATACTAAGATCTGAAAAACCCATTGGTAATAAGGAAGAAAAACGTGGCATGTATTGATCTGAGGGGGGGGGGGGTATAAGGCCTATTATTACCTTTATGATCATAACCCTAACCCTTGGGTATTTTTTACGCATTGCATCCTAACAACTTGTGTCTGCACGATGAATTTTTTCTCACACACACACACACGCAAACACACACACACACACACACACACACACACACTTACATCTCCGTGATGTTTTCCATGTCATCCAACGTGAGGACAGGGAAATCCTCGATCCCCGGCTCAGGATCAATACAAACAATCCGTGTGATGGTGCAGGTGCAGGATGCGGGGCAGGCATCGCTACATCTCCTGCACAGACCCACAAAAATCAGAACCAAAAACAATCCGAGCCGAGCCGTGCCACACTGGCTGGAGTCCATTGCGGTGGGTCCAATGATGGACGAAGCCCCCCGTTACACACACACACACACACACACACACAGAATAAGGCTGTCAAGATGTCCCTTCCTTCCCTCTGCTCGTCGCTTGTATGTGGCCAAGTTAATCCTTTCCGCAGGAGAAGAAGCAGGAAAGATGTCGGGGAGGAATGCGCAAAGCCCACGGTTTTTAATATCAAGATGCCATGGATGGCCTTCCGCAGAGCTGCTGTGTCGAGAAGCGAAGGTGTCAAGTGCTCCGTCCCTCTGCCTTGTAAAACAAATATGAAGGTGTTCCAGATGTTTAGAGATCAATAGGCAGCGCCCCCCCCCACCCACTACCAGCACCAGCACCAGCGATTTCTCATATGTGTGGCGGTGATGGGGAGGAAAAATAGTGCACAGCGGAGTAGAGGAGGATGCTGCGTGTGTGTGTGTGTGTGTGTGTGTGTGTGTGTGTGTGAGTGTGTGAGGGAGGAAGGCTATACCTGCATGCGTCTATCGATTATAGCCGAGGACGAGCACATCTCCCCCCCCCCACCCCCCCCCTCCACCACCAAGTTGTATTTATAGGAATTTCTTGCAGATTTTTTAATTTTGTAACATGCATCAGAAAGCGTGTTCTCTGCCGTCTCCGCTGTGTGCAGATGTGCAGCATGAACAGCAGCATGCATGTTAAACTCCATGCACTGAGCAGCAACACTGTTGTACGGCTGGCCATTAAAGGCCTATCGTGTGACGTACGGTTGACGCACAAGACCGGGTGCATCTATGAAAAATAATTACCTATAGTATGAGTGCAGAGAGCTTCCAATGGCTCCAATCACTGGTCAGAGTGGGCAGCTGGAATTAGATGAGAAAAAAACATCTGGATTTACTAAAACATATTTTTTGTAAGGTTTTATTACTTAATAAATACATTTAAATGTCCCCAAAATATTAATTGCTGCATGTTTGTCAGTGTCTCCTCCTACATATCAATAAATGCAAAATAAGTTTTTTTTTTTTTACTTTTAATAACAGAAAAAAAATATTCTGGATATATTTAAAATAATTATGTATTTTATTTCAATGTTTTAAGGTTTTAATTAGATTCAAGTTGACTAAACACTGACTTATGAAATACATTTTAATTTCCCACACATATTAAAAGCTGCCCTGCAAGTAGTCCCCAATGTGTGCATATTAATAATATACATAAATTACACATTCATTTCAAAATTCAGTGTTTCTTTTACCTGTAATGCCCCACATCATAAACCCTTTTATTTTTCACTCCTTTACAGTGCAAGAAATAAATCCTGTTTACCGGTGGATTCCTAAAATCCACCCCCCCCCCCCCAACACATGATCTATGACACAGCCGGGATGGTTAGTGTCGCTATGGTGACTTGCTTTTTACAAATAGCGCTGACAATGTCAAGTGTCGCTATGGTTGCAGATGAAAATATGTACGCAGGCTTTTTTTTTTATATGAGAAACATCAAGAACTGAATTATATCTGTCTCCATGGTAACCTCAGAGTATAGCAGAGGGAAGAGAGCTCTTTATTTTGCAATAGATCCTCTGCCTATATCTGAAGGAGCATGAAAACACCACGAGGGAGAAAAGGAGGTTTAAAGAGGCCCTATTATGCTCTTTTATGTGTAGCCTTTCCTACTGTGTTATATAGGTGTTAGTGCATGTAAATGGTCTGCTAAAGCTAAAATAACCCTTGTCCCCCCACCCCTCCCCGTAACTCCTCCACTGGACTCCTTTGTTTACTTCCTGAACATAGTGACATCACTGTGTAACACTCGTGCTCCTATTGGCTAGCGCTCCAACACATTGTACTTGATAGGCTGAGGGGCGGGACATCCCTCACCGGTTGACCAATCACAACAGAGCCGGCCAGCTATGGTGCGTTTAAAATCATTGCAAATTACCAAAAGTGTTGGCACTAGTCATGATGCTGATCTCCAGGAAATGGACAGAGGGGATACATCTATCTATCTATCTATCTATCTATCTATCTATCTATCTATCTATCTATCTATCTATCTATCTATCTATCTATCCATCTATCTATCTATATCTATATCTATATATCTATCTCTATCTATCTATCTATATCTATCTATATATATCTATCATAACCTGACAGTCTATGCTCAGGGCGTAAAAAAACACGCAGCGGTTGCCTGAAGGGGAGGGTCGAGGAAAAAGCACTGCCTGCGAGCCTTCAATTTGGGCAAAAACACCCGTTTACAGAGAGAAGCGCTCGATATATTTTCGGCGTTGCCTCGCGGGTACATGGAATCCTCTCTTTCAGTGTAACCCGCGTTAGCCCCGCCCGCCCGTGCGGACTTGATACTATTATCTAACAAACCCACCGGGTGAATGTCGAAAACACTCCATGCTGAAAACGTGCAAGCCGAGGAGCTCCGCAGTGAACGTGGCCGCAGGTTTGTTTTCCTAAACACTAAATGCTGTTACCTTCATACTAAACATTTTTGCCAGTTTGCATTTTAGCTTGTTACGGTTCTTATAGGTTTATTTCCCCGCTGACATTTCCCTAGGAGAGCTAAATTGTGCCATTTTTGTGGACAGACACGCCTCGCAGACAGCAACTGGCTAGCTGTTAGCTTAGCAAAGTCAACTTCTGGTTCCAGGTAATTCAATTCAAAGGCTTTACTGTCATATGCACAGTAGCTACAGTTTACTTATAACAATGCACATATTAAGTCCCAAGCTCTTACAACAATGCAACCTGATGTATACATATAAGACTTAACACATATTAATAAAACAATACAAATAGTGCAATAAATAACAGGATAGAAATGCAATAGTGCAAGACGGATGTGCACGTAATGCAGGGGAAGTTAAATATATGCTAATTAGAATA
>JAMFTG010002836.1:5000-7500 GCA_023974075.1 Chaenocephalus aceratus
TTTTCTTCCTCATTTCGGACGTGCTTAGCTTCTGCTGGTGAAACCCAAGCAGCTAAAGCGATGGGCGATGGAACATGAAGACACTTCTCTGTTTCGCTCTCCGTTAATCAGCAGCTTTCAAGCAGAGCCTTCGTGTTCGGACTCATATTGAGAGGCTTCATTGTTTAATAGTCCCAGCGTACACACACCTGCACACACACACACACACACACACACACACACACACACACACACACACACACACACACACACACACACACACACACACACACACACACACACACACACACACACACACACACACACACACACACACACACACACACACACACCTGTACACACACAGCCACTAGAAACACTACTTTTTCGCACCAAGAGAAATCCTTTAAGCTTGTTCGATGCTGTGTGTGTGTGTGTGTGTGTGTGTGTGTGTGTCTGTGTGTGTGTGTGTGTGTGTGTGTGTGTGTGTGTGTGTGTGCAGGTGATCCAGGTCCTGAGAGCTCTGGACAGAGACCAGGGAGGCCAAGACGTCCCGATCCACTTCAGCTTCCCCCCCGAGTCCAGCCTGGCCCTGAACCTCAGCCTCAGGGACCACGGAGGTGAGGGTCCGTTCAGATGCACATCCCGTCCCTCACATACTGTATAATAACTGGCTTTGCATGTTGTTGTTGTTGTTGCTTTGTAAATGCAACATGTATATTTTCTACTTTCTAGTTTATTTCTAGTCTCTTTAATGTGTATTGTACGATGCCTTGTCTTTTTATGCTGCTGCAACGCAAACATGTCCCTACTTGGGATCAATAAAGTACTTCTTACCTTATCTCACCTCATCTCACCTCATCTCACCTTATCTGACTTGATCTTATCTCGTATCTTATCTAACACTACAGCAGAGGATCAGAGACACAATTCCTTTCAGACCAAAAGAGTTTCTCAAAATAATTTAGGGGAAATCACAGAATTGTGATTTTTTTTCAAAATCCCGAAATTCAGATTTTCTTTCTAAAGATCTCGACATGTTTAACTTTTCACAAAATTCTCACTTTTCCCACACATTTCTGAGTATTTCAAACAGAAATTCAAACTTTTTTCTAAAAATCACAAAATTCGGAATTTTGCTCAAAATCCTCAAAGAATATTTTCAGAAAAAGTCAAAACATGTTTTTTACTTTTTTCTCAAAATCAAAGAGTTCTGATTGTTTTTCCCAGAATTCAGATTTGTTGGTGTGTGTGTGTGTGTGTGTGTGTGTGTGTGTGTGTGTGACGTCTGTGTGTGTGTGTGTCTCTGTGGCCTAGCATTACTATACTTGTGGGGACCTAAATCTGTTTACACAGTCACGTGTGGGGACCGCCTCCCTTATGGGGACAAATTGGAGGTCCCCATAAGGGGATCATTAATTTTAGGGTGAAGACTTGGTTAGGATTAGGGTTAGGGAATGCTCCGGCATTGGGACAAAATGAACATGGGATCACTCCGGTCATTGTACGTACTTCGTCTCACTGGAATATTAACGGTCAGATTGAAAACAACATGGACCCAATTTATCCTGTCAATGACGGGAGAGTTTTGAAAGTGACAAAACACTGTTTTCACACATTTAAAAACACTTAAACAATTGAACAATGTTTACCCAGTCTGATACGACCCACATCATCAGAGAGGTGACAGCCAACATGAACGACTTGAAAAAGTCTGTCACTGTCCACCAGTTCAAGATGAAGAGGAACAAGCTGGATCGTCTGCCGAGCCAGGCGGAGCTGAGAAGCGCATCCCTGATCTCCTTGACCTGATGGCTTGCAACCCGACCTCAATCACCCAGTACCTGCTATACGGCTATCTAACCCTCCATTGGAGCCTCCTGTATGGCCACCGTCCGGGTGTGTACGCACACATGACCAACACTGAGGTGTTAGAGGCGGACAGAAGGGGCACTGCTGAGGGCTACATCATCCACGTGCAGGATCACAAGACTGCCAAGTCATTTGGCGAAGCACAGCTGGTGCTTACAGAGAAGGAGTTCAGCTGGGTCGTGCGGTGGATGGGGATGAAAGAGGGCTGTCGGGTCCTCAGAATGAATTCTTCCTTTTCACAACGGGGACGTACGCCTCCAGGAACCTGAACGCTCACTTGAAGAGGGCTTGGGCTGATGCTGGGCTAGAAACAGCCGTCACCTTCACAATCCTGCGCACTGCCCTGGCTGACATTATCAAGCATCACCAAGATCCAGAAAGCAGGTCGATTCTCGCCAGGTTTATGTGTCACGACGTAAGCACTGCAGACCGGTTCTACGCCAATACGCCTGGGATAAAGGAGGGATTGAAGATCCGCTCCATGTTCAGGGTGGCAGCAGCTGCAGCAGCATCATCAGAGGGAGGTCTACCGCCGTCAGATACCTCCGAAGAGGACTCAGGGGCGGAGAGCAGCGATGCCTCTTCTTCTGGGCCGGTTGATACTCCTGATGTGGGGGTAGAGGCCGTGGACTCAGCCTTTTTCCCCCGG
>JAMFTG010002836.1:12500-23238 GCA_023974075.1 Chaenocephalus aceratus
ACACAAATATAATATTCTGATTTTTTCAGAAAAAAGTTATTGTTTTTTTTCGTCGTCATGAAAGTGTCCGCCTTCTGACCGTGTGTGTTTCCCCCTGCCGACATCATCCCATAACGTGTGTCTGACTTTGTGCCCCCCCCACGCAGATGGTACACTCAGCCGAACCCTGCGAGGTCCCGGACGTACAGCTGGTCCCGCCCCCCCCGACCCAGCCTGCCCCCCCCCCAGAGGCCCGGCTCGGCCCCCATGTACGGCCGGCTCTGCCTCGGCCTCCACACCCTGCCAGTCCTCAGGGACCACCCTCGGGGGGGGCCGCTGGAGGGGGGGCTCCCACAGCTTATCCCCGGGCTCAGCGGGGGGTTCCCGGGGGGCCAGAACCAGAGACCCTTCCAGTCCCTGATCTCTGCTGGGGGGGGCCTGGCTGGTTATGGACCAGAGAGGCTGCTGCAGAAGATCCCCGACATCGGAGAGGGGGCGGGGGCTGCTGACCTTCAAGAGGAGCAGGAGCACACAAAGGTCAGAACACACTGAGGTTGATATGAAGCAGAGAGAGATCAGATCAGAGTCCAGTTGTTACTGTTTCCCAGAGGATGTGGTGCTTCTGTTGGTCCCTGAAGGCAGCATCTCCCTGGTTCTGTTGGTCCCTGAAGGCAGCATCTCCCTGGTTCTGCTGGTCCCTGAAGGCAGCATCTCCCTGGTTCTGCTGGTCCCTGAAGGCAGCATCTCCCTAGTTCTGTTGGTCCCTGAAGGCAGCATCTCCCTGGTTCTGCTGGTCCCTGAAGGCAGCATCTCCCTGGTTCTGTTGGTCCCTGAAGGCAGCATCTCCCTGGTTCTGTTGGTCCCTGAAGGCAGCATCTCCCTAGTTCTGTTGGTCCCTGAAGGCAGCATCTCCCTGGTTCTGCTGGTCCCTGAAGGCAGCATCTCCCTAGTTCTGTTGGTCCCTGAAGGCAGCATCTCCCTGGTTCTGTTGGTCCCTGAAGGCAGCATCTCCCTAGTTCTGTTGGTCCCTGAAGGCAGCATCTCCCTGGTTCTGTTGGTCCCTGAAGGCAGCATCTCCCTAGTTCTGCTGGTCCCTGAAGGCAGCATCTCCCTGGTTCTGTTGGTCCCTGAAGGCAGCATCTCCCTGGTTCTGTTGGTCCCTGAAGGCAGCATCTCCCTGGTTCTGCTGGTCCCTGAAGGCAGCATCTCCCTGGTTCTGCTGGTCCCTGAAGGCAGCATCTCCCTGGTTCTGCTGGTCCCTGAAGGCAGCATTTCCCTGGTTCTGTTGGTCCCTGAAGGCAGCATCTCCCTGGTTCTGCTGGTCCCTGAAGGCAGCATCTCCCGGTCCAATGGGTTTTCATTTAGACACTTCATTCTCTTCAGCTTGAGTTCCCCACAGAGCACACTTCAGGACCAGAACCACATTGAGCATCTGGAGCACGCAGAGGTCAGAGTAAGGTCGTGTGAATAATAATGTTGCTCAATATCCGACCTTTCCAGAAGAACTCCTACGAACAGAAGAACCCGGTAAAGACATCAATCTGCAGACCGACCCTCACGGACGATGGAACATCAGAGCTGGTGCTTCCTGCAGACTGAGCTGTGATTGGTCGACCTGTAGATGATGTGTCCTCTCTGAGCCTCCGCACGTCTCTCCCTGCTCGTCTCTGACTCACCAAACGGTCGCCCACCCCAAGACGCCCAGGGCGCTGCGCTCAGACGCAGAATGTCATGTATTATAGATTGATGTGAACTCCTCTGCAGAGACCGTGACGTGTTCTTACGTTTGTCCTCTCTGAGCCTCCGTACTGTCCGCCCTGTATCTGACCCCCCTCTCTTGTTTACAGATGAATCCAGCAGAGTTGCCCCCCCCCTCCATTGTGACCGTCTGCAGCCTCATGGACTCCCTAAGCACCACCTCCTCTCAGCGGGGGGGGCGGCGGGGGTCCGATCAGACTCAGATCAGCACCGACTCCTCCATCCGCTCGGAGCCCCCCCCCTCCGCCCCCCAGCTGCAAAAAGACTCCTACAGCATCGTGGGGTCGCTCAGCGCCAGCCGGGGGGGGGATCTCTGGGGGGGGGGCAGGCAGTGGGTGCGACGCTACTGAGCATGTGCAGACCGAGGAAGGACCTCCTTCCACCTTTACCTGTGGAGGGAATGCCCCCCCCGCGGCCCCTCCCCATGGAGGAGCTCCTGAACATCCGGTTGGACCAGCTGACCTGCGACCCCTCGCTGCCCCCCTTCGACTCCCTGCAGACCTATCAGTTTGAGGGGCGGGACTCCAGAGCCGAGAGCCTCAGCTCATTGGACAGTGATGGGGGGAATGGGGGGGCGGCGGGGGAGGGGGGGGGAGGCATGGAGGAGCTAAACCAAAAGTTTCAGAGGCTGGTGGAAATCATCCGGGAGAGAGAGGGGAAGACGGCGGGTGAGACGGGGGTTGAGAGAGAGTTTGAGACGGGGGGTGGGACGGGGGGTGGGACGGGGGGTGAGAGAGAGTTTGAGACGGGGGGTGAGACGGGGGGTGGGACGCCTCAGAAACTGAGTGAGGAGAAGGAGCCGCAGAGATGGGACTTCTAGAAACTCTCAGTGCTGCAGATACCGGGACATCTTTCAAGAGAGGGTACAAAGACTGAAACAAGACACTCTTTGAGGACACTCTCTGAGGACACTCTCTGAGGACACTCTCTGAGGACAGTCTTTGAGGACACTCTCTGAGGTCACTCTCTGAGGACACTCTTTGAGGACACTCTCTGAGGACACTTTCTGAGGACACCCTCTGAGGACACTCTCTGAGGACACTCTTTGAGGACACTCTCTGAGGACACTCTCTGAGGACACTCTTTGAGGACACTCTCTGAGGACACTCTCGGAGGTCACTCTCTGAGGACACTCTTTGAGGACACTCTCTGAGGACACTTTCTGAGGACACCCTCTGAGGACACTCTCTGAGGACACTCTTTGAGGACACTCTCTGAGGACACTCTCTGAGGACACTCTCTGAGGACAGTCTTTGAGGACACTCTCTGAGGTCACTCTCTGAGGACACTCTTTGAGGACACTCTCTGAGGACACCCTCTGAGGACACTCTCTGAGGACACTCTTTGAGGACACTCTCTGAGGTCACTCTTTGAGGACACTCTCTGAGGACACTCTCTGAGGACACTCTCTGAGGACACTCTCTGAGGACACTCTCTGAGGACACTCTTTGAGGACACTCTTTGAGGACACTCTCTGAGGACACTCTCTGAGGTCACTCTCTGAGGACACTCTTTGAGGACACTCTCTGAGGACACTCTCTGAAGACACTCTCTGAGGACACTCTTTGAGGACACTCTCTGAGGACACTCTCTGAGGACACTCTCTGAAGCCATCCAATGAAAGGATCTGCATCCATGTAAGCCGTTCCAGCCCACGGTCTCAGCACGGTGGATCCAGCCCACGGTCTCAGCACGGTGGACCCGTCACTCTTCACACAGTCGTAACGCACTCGGCTCTCACAGCTCACGTTATGAAACATTCACTTTCTGAGATATGTGTTCTGAGCCCTGAAAGGCTCGTGAAATATAGATCTGAACCGTGGTATTTAATATTTATAGTTTAATAGGGCCACGCTTCTTACTATAGTCCTGCAGAGACTCCAGGAAGTAGTCATCACTCAATCAGTGTTTATCCATAGCCCAATATCACAAATGTTACATTTGTCTCAGTGGACTTCACAGTGTGTACAGAATATCAGTATGACAATACCACACCCTCTGTCCTCAGACCCTCTGTCCTCAGACCCTCTGTCCTCAGACCCTCTGTCCTTAGTCCCTCTGTCCTTAGACCCTCTGTCCTCAGACCCTCTGTCCTCAGACCCTCTGTCCTTAGACCCTCTGTCCTCAGACCCTCTGTCCTCAGACTCTCTGTCCTTAGACCCTCTGTCCTCAGACCCTCTGTCCTTAGTCCCTCTGTCCTTAGACCCTCTGTCCTCAGACCCTCTGTCCTCAGACCCTCTGTCCTTAGTCCCTCTGTCCTTAGACCCTCTGTCCTCAGACCCTCTGTCCTTAGACCCTCTGTCCTCAGACCCTCTGTCCTCAGACCCTCTGTCCTTAGACCCTCTGTCCTTAGACCCTCTGTCCTTAGACCCTCTGTCCTCAGACCCTCTGTCCTTAGACCCTCTGTCCTTAGACCCTCTGTCCTCAGACCCTCTATCCTCTGACCCTCTGTCCTTAGACCCTCTGTCCTCAGACCCTCTATCCTCTGACCCTCTGTCCTTAGGCCCTCTGTCCTTAGACCCTCTGTCCTCAGACCCTCTGTCCTCAGACCCTCTGTCCTTAGACCCTCTATCCTCTGATCCTCTGTCCTTAGACCCTCTGTCCTTAGACCCTCTGTCCTCAGACCCTCTGTCCTCAGACCCTCTGTCCTCAGACCCTCTATCCTTTGACCCTCTGTCCTCAGACCCTCTGTCCTCAGACCCTCTGTCCTTAGTCCCTCTGTCCTTAGACCCTCTGTCCTCAGACCCTCTGTCCTCAGACCCTCTATCCTCTGACCCTCTGTCCTCAGACCCTCTGTCCTCAGACCCTCTATCCTTTGACCCTCTGTCCTCAGACCCTCTGTCCTCAGACCCTCTGTCCTTAGTCCCTCTGTACTTAGACCCTCTGTCCTCAGACCCTCTGTCCTCAGACCCTCTGTCCTCAGACCCTCTGTCCTCAGACCCTCTATCCTCTGACCCTCTATCCTTTGACCCTCTGTCCTCAGACCCTCTGTCCTCAGACCCTCTGTCCTTAGTCCCTCTGTCCTTAGACCCTCTGTCCTCAGACCCTCTGTCCTCAGACCCTCTATCCTCTGACCCTCTGTCCTCAGACCCTCTGTCCTCAGACCCTCTATCCTTTGACCCTCTGTCCTCAGACCCTCTGTCCTCAGACCCTCTGTCCTTAGTCCCTCTGTACTTAGACCCTCTGTCCTCAGACCCTCTGTCCTCAGACCCTCTGTCCTCAGACCCTCTGTCCTCAGACCCTCTATCCTCTGACCCTCTATCCTTTGACCCTCTGTCCTCAGACCCTCTGTCCTCAGACCCTCTGTCCTTAGTCCCTCTGTCCTTAGACCCTCTGTCCTCAGACCCTCTGTCCTCAGACCCTCTGTCCTTAGACCCTCTGTCCTCAGACCCTCTGTCCTCAGACTCTCTGTCCTTAGACCCTCTGTCCTTAGACCCTCTGTCCTTAGACCCTCTGTCCTCAGACCCTCTGTCCTCAGACCCTCTGTCCTTTGACCCTCTGTCCTCAGACCCTCTGTCCTCAGACCCTCTGTCCTCAGTCCCTCTGTCCTTAGACCCTCTGTCCTCAGACCCTCTGTCCTTAGACCCTCTGTCCTCAGACCCTCTGTCCTCAGACCCTCTGTCCTTAGACCCTCTGTCCTTAGACCCTCTGTCCTCAGACCCTCTGTCCTTAGACCCTCTGTCCTTAGACCCTCTGTCCTCAGACCCTCTATCCTCTGACCCTCTGTCCTTAGACCCTCTGTCCTCAGACCCTCTGTCCTTAGGCCCTCTGTCCTTAGACCCTCTGTCCTCAGACCCTCTGTCCTCAGACCCTCTGTCCTTAGACCCTCTGTCTTCAGACCCTCTATCCTCTGATCCTCTGTCCTTAGACCCTCTGTCCTCAGACCCTCTGTCCTTAGACCCTCACATCGTACAAGGAAACACTTCCGGAGAAACCCCACAGTTTAAGGGAACATGGAGAAACCTCAGGGAGAGCAGCAGAGGAGGATCCTCTCCAGTAAAGGCTCTGGCTCCCATTGTACTTTAGAGACTCTAGGAACAACCAACAACCTGCATTCTGGGAGCGCAATGCCCTAGTAGGCCAGCAGGGTGTAATGAGTTATTTAAGGTAAGATGGCGCCTGCCCATTAAGGGCTTTGTAGGCGAGAAGAAGAACTTTAAATTCTATCCCGTGCAGTCGGATTCTCAAAGCAGTCTCTTCTCCTAAGTCCTTTTGAACTCTCCTATCTACTATCCCTTAACCCCGTGACCTTTCACTCAGAGGTCAAGGGATAGACGTTAGGAGCTGATTTTTGGACTATTCGACCGCAACCCAGGGCTGCGTCTCACTTCGGTTAAATGGATTCCTTGCTTCCCTCACTTGCGTCGTTTCCCTGCCTCTAGTCCCTCCCACCAGCGAAGCAAGGAGAGAGGAAACCACGAGAAGCAGGAAATGAGCTCTAAGAGCAATGGGGCGTCCTTTCCTCCGGAGCGTCACGTGAAGCGACGTCTGTTCATTGACCACTTTGTGTGTGTGTGTGTGTGTGTGTGTGTGTGTGTGTGTGTGTGTGTGTGTGTGTGTGTAGCACATTCACATCTTAATAGCACTTAACGACTGAATGGAAATGATAATAAATGAAAATGTAAAACGAAAAAAGCGATCATGAAAATGTTTCCAATGAATAAAATGTTTTGACCACGTCGTTGTTCGGATGTATCTCATGTTTGTCACTGGATGAAACATTAAAGGAAACAAAACACGGTACAAAGTGAGTCTCGTGAGGTTCATGTGTTCATCACTCCGCTGGGAGACGGCTCTCCTGTCAGGAAGCATCAGATCAGTGCATGCGCTGCCTCGTCCAATCAGTGAGCGGTACACAGAAAGGGGGCGGGGCGAGTGGGTTAGTCTTTATATCGACTTCAAAACACACTTTAAAGAGGAGAGGGGGGCAGTGCAATACTGACACCTACAGGAAGAGATGAGCATTACATCTCTGAAACAAAGACACAAGGGAATGGAGACTTGGTTCAGATTTTACACAGAAGTTGAGCCGATGTTTGTTATCTGTTTATAAGCTCTATATGTGCTCTATATTAATATACATCACATTTAGCTGAGGCTTTTATCCAGAGCGACTCACAGTAAGTGCGTTCCACCAGGAAGACACAACCTTGAAGAAAACAGAATCATAAAGTGCATCAGGCTTCATAGAGCCAAGTATTTCAAGTGCTCCTCAGCTGGCTTTAGAGGAGCCAGTCCTTTGTTAGCAGTTCTATCCTCGAGGTGGAGTCGAAGGAGATGAGCTTCAGTCTGGAAGGTGAGTGAGCTTTCTGCTGTCCTGATGTCTGTGGGCGACCCAGTCTCACGGCATTTCGTGTTGCACAGCACGATTTTAAAAGCAATGTATTTCTACTGCCTGCAGCACGTCTTTTTCTCCGGTCGGGTCGTGGGAGACCGGAAACTGTGGTTCATAAAAACATGTTCTTACTCAATATCAAGACACAACTAGAAAATGCATTTCCTGCAGAAAATGCGTGCGAATGCTGTAAACTGTGAACATTTATTAGCTGAAAATGCAGACAAAGCTGAATGTGTTATTAGATGAATGGTGGCTGCTTTTAGCTGAAAATGCAGAAAAAGCTTAATATTTAAAGGAAAAGGTTTAAAAAAAGGTATAAACAACAACATGTCAGCCTTGATGTCCTGAAATAGCTGAATAAGGTAATAGTGGAATGGGTTCTGCAGCTGAACAGAGGCTGAAGGAGTTAAATATCAGATGTAAGTAGTAGTGAATGAATTTGTATCAAGATGAGAAAAGAAAGTCAAAAGGCTTGGGGAAGCAGCAGAATATTTTGACTGTAAACTTTTTAACTAACTTGATGGTGAATGATCTGTCGGCATGGCAACGGCGTTTGATGACATCCCATAATACGCTTAGATGCGTTGATGGCTGCATCGTTACCAAACCTGTGAAGTTTTGGGCCATTTCGAGTATTTTCACTGAAGCTATGAGAAAACCGTGTTTCATGGTGAGCATTGTGTTGCCATGGCAACAGCATTTGATGAAATGAAAGGGTCTGTGCTGCTGGTCTGCTCTGGATCAGGGTCTGTGCTGCTAGTCTGCTCTGGATCAGGGTCTGTGCTGCTGGTCTGCTCTGGATCAGGGTCTGTGCTGCTGGTCTGCTCTGGATCAGGGTCTGTGCTGCTGGTCTGCTCTGGATCAGGGTCTCTGCTGCTGGTCTGCTCTGGATCAGGGTCTCTGCTGCTGGTCTGCTCTGGATCAGGGTCTCTGCTGCTGGTCTGCTCTGGATCAGGGTCTCTGCTGCTGGTCTGCTCTGGATCAGGGTCTCTGCTGCTGGTCTGCTCTGGATCAGGGTCTGTGCTGCTGGTCTGCTCTGGATCAGGGTCTGTGGCTGTATTGATGGATTGTATGACATCTTGTCTCTGCTGTTGAAATGCTGAATACTATTTGTTGGATATCATCATGTGTGCATTTTGAGTTTTTGGCCTTTATATTTTTTTTGGGAGAATGACTTGATAGAATGCAAACAAAAGAAAAAGGAATTGTTCTGATACCCATGGTACCTTTGAGCTAGCTGAAAGGAAACAGACTTCTTTCCTCTCCTGAAAGACCACACAGCGTCCTCAGAGTGTCCACAGGTCAAAGTCCCTAATCCTGGATGGTACACTCGGTCACAGAACGTTCACTTCCTGAACAGCCGCATATCTAAGCCCGATTGGTCCGGTCCCCTGACCATAGTGGGCTGAGTGAGAGGCGCTCGGTGCTGAAACCGCAGCCCAACCGTCTGCAGACGACCTGGCGTCCCGTAGATCCCAGTCATCGTCACACACTGTTCCCCCGGTGCTGCTGTGGAAGGTCTCAACTACACTTAAGACCCAAAGGAGTTATGCATCAGACCATGACTGACCTGCAGCAGGTGGAGAGGTCGAGAGGAAAGGGACTACAAAGAGAAGAAACAGATCACTTTCAGCCGGATAGAAAGTGCAGGAACCAACGTTCTACCTGGTCCTGATTTAGACTCCTTGGACTGAGAACTGAAACACTTGTTTTAAGAGTTGATCTGTCGATAACAAAATGAATCTGCTGTGCACGCAAAGGAAATGGAATATTATACAGACCTTACCAGTGAGCAACCGGTGCAGGCTTCTCTGCTGTTCGCTCCCCATGGCTGACTCTCAGACGTCTCTCAGTGAGGAAGCAGGCGGAAGGACACTTCACTTGAAACACTGTTAGAAGACTTCCTCCTTTTGGCACATTTACTCATACGGGGATTATCCCATTCGCTGGAGAACATGAGAGGAACACAAGCGTCAGCATCTCAAACCCAAACCGGTGAAGACTTGACCACTTGTTCCTTCTCTCCGCTGAGACCCAACAACAGTTCCTGTTCTCATAGCACCAGCTCACTTACCAAAGGCTTCAGCCCTGCATGGGCAGAGGCCACAGCAGATCCAACATCTAAGAGGATAACTTTCAGATCTCCAGGAACAGAAAACAAAAGCCAAATAAATATCCTGACCTTTCTGTTCAGACGCCGTTCCAGCTTGGTGCAAGGTCCTGTCTCCATTGGGGTACCACCAAGTCCTTAGTCCACACAAAGGGGTACAGACAAGGTACCTCCAGCGGTGTACCAACAACATATCTATCAAGGGGTGCAACCAAGGCCTTCCTCCTCAAGAGGGGTACCGCACATGGAGGGGGTGCCAGTGGATCGCTGGAGCCGTATTAGATTAACATGAACATGCGTATCGTCGGTGCACTGCCTCGCGGCCTGGAGCACACTCCTTGGTGGAGCATAAAGTGGGCTGGACAGGAAAGCAGTGAGCAGAGGGTAGAGTTGTCCATTCTTGTTCCGTTTTCTGTGACTATCTTCGCGCTACCATGGAAACCAAACAATGGAGTAGCTGCATTAAAGTCTGAGTGGAAACAGTCCTGAGTAAATCTGATTTTAGTCAGAAATCGGGAGAAATGCGAGAGAAGTATGACCCCGCGAGGAAACCGGGAGAGGGCAGTGACATCGGGAGTCTCCCGCAAACATCGGGAGGGTTGGCAAGCATGCTCCTGGATGTCTGGCAAGCATGCTCCTGGATGTCTGGCAAGCATGCTCCTGGATGTCCGGCAAGCATGCTCCTGGATGTCCTCCAGAAAGGGGTCGTCTGTCTTTCCTGACCCCAGATTGAGAAGGCATTATTAGGTTGTGTGGAACCGGTGCACAACATGTATTGAAGTCCCTCATGTTTGCTAAACCAGGAAGAAAACATAGCTATTGGGCTTTTTCAATTCAAGTTAAAACAGTAAATGATATAATACAGAATGAAGTTATGTCAAATGGGACACCCTAACAAGCCACTCATCAGGAAGTGTTCAAATATGGCCTACTAACACATCTAGAAGGAGAGAGTTGATGTACTATGAAGACAGATTTACAAGTTTAGGAAACACTAACGAAATGCCTTAATCTAAGTCTGAACACTGGTTTAACATTGCTATGATACAATAAATACAGACATGACAAAGTGAGTCTTAGTTTATAACTTAGTGTATATAAACTCTTACATATTGTATTAATAGCTGCTGCTGTTAAATCCAGATAAAGTCATTTTTAAAGGGTTTTGAATATCTTACCACACTAAATACATGTCTATGTCTGAGCCTTTATAAGATGCTTTACCTCGTCTTCTTTGTATGAAAGATAAATGAGTTTGGACAGGGTCTACCAGTCGGTTACTCAGCACATGTTACATTTCTTAATTTGTTGGTGAAGTGTTTACACTTAAAACAACATTTTCATAAAATATATTGAAATTGAAAGAGGGTTTATTAAAGTACTGTAGGAACGTTTAAACATTTAGTTACTTGGCGGCGGCGGTGGAACTGGAAGGTCACCAGTCAAGTCCCGGAAAGACCAAGTGCTACCGAGGTGTCCCTGAGCAAGGCACCGTTCCCCTCACTGCTCCCCGGGCGCCGTGCTAATGGCAGCCCACTGCTCCTAACACTAGG
>JAMFTG010002837.1:5000-18072 GCA_023974075.1 Chaenocephalus aceratus
TATGATCACTCGTACATTATAATGTCAGCGGGGGGGGGGGGGGGGGGCGGCGTGTGGAAGAGCCGAGTGCGAGGGAGAGCTGTCTTCGTCCCTTCTCGAGCTTCAAACATGTATTTTTCGAGTGATTTTGGAAATAAAAGTTTCATATTCTGAAAGCCAAGACTTTGTTTGTTTAAAATCAAACAAAACACCCGAGAAAATAGTTTTTTTACGTAAATCCACGTTTATTCTGAAATGAGCCGTTACGACTTCCGACTGATTTCTGTAGAGCGGGTCACAGATGTCGTTGCACTTGATATAAGACTTAATAACTTGTTGTTTTTAGAGAAGGCATCTTGAGTCAAAGTCCGTTAGAAACATCTTATTTTAGAGGAACATCTCCATCTAACATCAGAAAGCAGAACACGTCCCTGATTCTGGTCAAACGTAGTTCAAAAGAAGTTTCCCAGCTAAACACAAGACATCGTTCATCTCAGTATCCCATCGTTACCGTACGAAGTCTCACCAAGCCATGTGTACTTGTTATTTGTTGTTATGATGTATTGACTTGTCTTTGGAGCAGCCTTTGTTCTGGTATCATATAGATAATATATTTATTCGTTTTATGTGGAAATGCACTGCGAGGATTGCTTTTTTAAATTCCGTTGTACCTGGTGCGATGACAATAAAGGAATTATATTCTATTCTTATATTCCTTAGGGTGCACTTCTGCAAACAAATACACAACTGAAACAAAATCATGTTTTTCCTCCAGTTCGATATAATTAGACGTTTTTTTGCAGACATTTTCTCCGTTTCAAGAATAGTCTTGTGACTGGATGAGCTAACAAAAGAAATGGAGAACATTTCCATATTTACCCCGGGGGAAAGCCTTGGAAGAAGCAGACGTCCAGCTCTGGCAATAAGAGGAGAGGGAACCTGGCCCTTTACATCCAGGAGATGTATTATTTACTCCATCGTCTGCATGTTTCTGCAAAGCAACACAACATGCTTCTCTACTCCGGTTCCATCTACGGCAGAGCAACCCTCAGGGTCTGAGCTGCTAGTCTGAGGTCAGAGAGGTCTGACGGCGACTCCAATCTGCCACACGTGGAGATGGTGGGAGGAGAGGCGGAGTCAGGAGCAGCTGATAGTGGAGGAGAGGCGGAGTCAGGAGGAGCTGATAGTGGAGGAGAGGCGGAGTCAGGAGCAGCTGATAGTGGAGGAGAGGCGGAGTCAGGAGGAGCTGATAGTGGAGGCGAGGCGATGAGAATCAGGAGGAGCTGATAGTGGAGGAGAAGGTGGAGTCAGGAGGAGCTGATAGTGGAGGAGAAGGTGGAGTCAGGAGCAGCTGATAGTGGAGGAGAGGCGGAGTCAGGAGGAGCTGATAGTGGAGGAGAAGGCGGAGTCAGGAGGAGCTGATAGTGGAGGAGAGGCGGAGTCAGGAGGAGCTGATAGGGGAGGAGAGGCGGAGTCAGGAGGAGCTGATAGGGGAGGAGAGGCGGAGTCAGGAGGAGCTGATAGGGAGGAGAGGCGGAGTCAGGAGGAGCTGATAGTGGAGGAGAGGCGGAGTCAGGAGGAGCTGATAGTGGAGGAGAGGCGGAGTCAGGAGGAGCTTGTACTTGAGTAAAAGTCAAAGTAAAAGTACTCAGATCTAGTACCTTGAGTAAAAGTAGAAGTACTCAGACATTGTACTTGAGTAAAAGTAGAAGTACTCAGATATTGTACTTGAGTAAAAGCAGAAGTACTCAGATCTTGTACTTGAGTAAAAGTAGAAGTACCAGAGTGTAGGAATACTCTGTTACAGTAAAAGTCCTGCATTCAAAATGTTCCTCAAGTGAAAGTAGAAAGTAGTCGTTGTGCAGATTGGTCCATTTCAGAATAATATATATATATGTTTTATAATGATTGATCATGAAAGTGTTCTCAAAGCTGGTGAAGGTGCAGCTAGTCTGAAGTACTTTGTAGACTGCAGGGTAGCTGGTGAAGGTGCAGCTAGTCTGAAGGACTTTGTAGACTGCAGGGTAGCTGGTGAAGGTGCAGCTAGTCTGAAGTACTTTGTAGACTGCAGGGTAGCTGGTGAAGGTGCAGCTAGTCTGAAGTACTTTGTAGACTGCAGGGTAGCTGGTGAAGGTGCAGCTAGTCTGAATGGCTTTGTAGACTGCAGGGTAGCTGGTGAAGGTGCAGCTAGTCTGAAGTACTTTGTAGACTGCAGGGTAGCTGGTGAAGGTGCAGCTAGTCTGAAGTACTTTGTAGACTGCAGGGTAGCTGGTGAAGGTGCAGCTAGTCTGAAGTACTTTGTAGACTGCAGGGTAGCTGGTGAAGGTGCAGCTAGTCTGAAGTACTTTGTAGACTGCAGGGTAGCTGGTGAAGGAGCAGCTAGTCTGAAGTACTTTGTAGACTGCAGGGTAGCTGGTGAAGGTGCAGCTAGTCTGAAGGACTTTGTAGACTGCAGGGTAGCTGGTGGAGGTGCAGCTAGTCTGAAGTACTTTGTAGACTGCAGGGTAGCTGGTGAAGGTGCAGCTAGTCTGAAGTACTTTGTAGACTGCAGGGTAGCTGGTGAAGGTGCAGCTAGTCTGAATGGCTTTGTAGACTGCAGGGTAGCTGGTGAAGGTGCAGCTAGTCTGAAGTACTTTGTAGACTGCAGGGTAGCTGGTGAAGGTGCAGCTAGTCTGAAGTACTTTGTAGACTGCAGGGTAGCTGGTGAAGGTGCAGCTAGTCTGAAGTACTTTGTAGACTGCAGGGTAGCTGGTGAAGGTGCAGCTAGTCTGAAGTACTTTGTAGACTGCAGGGTAGCTGGTGAAGGAGCAGCTAGTCTGAAGTACTTTGTAGACTGCAGGGTAGCTGGTGAAGGTGCAGCTAGTCTGAAGTACTTTGCAGACTGCAGGGTAGCTGGTGAAGGTGCAGCTAGTCTGAAGTACTTTGTAGACTGCAGGGTAGCTGGTGAAGGTGCAGCTAGTCTGAAGTACTTTGTAGACTGCAGGGTAGCTGGTGAAGGTGCAGCTAGTCTGAAGTACTTTGTAGACTGCAGGGTAGCTGGTGAAGGTGCAGCTAGTCTGAAGTACTTTGTAGACTGCAGGGTAGCTGGTGAAGGTGCAGCTAGTCTGAAGTACTTTGTAGACTGCAGGGTAGCTGGTGGAGGTGCAGCTAGTCTGAAGTACTTTGTAGACTGCAGGGTAGCTGGTGAAGGTGCAGCTAGTCTGAAGTACTTTTGTAGACTGCAGGGTAGCTGGTGGAGGTGCAGCTAGTCTGAAGTACTTTGTAGACTGCAGGGTAGCTGGAGGATTTACTCCAGGTGGAACTAAAGTCTGATTCAACACTTGGTTATATTTCACATCATTCATCCAGATCTGTGAAGTAACTAAAGGTACTAATACATGGAGTGGAGCAAAAGTACACAGTAGCACAACATGGAAATACTCAAGTAAAGTACAAGTAACTCAAAAATATACTTAAGTACTTGAGTTAATCCACTTAGCTGCTTGAGCGTACAGCGTGTTGGAGTCTCAGCAGCGACAGAACGCCTGTAGTCGTGGATACGGACCAGACTCTTGGTGTCGAAGCTGTTCTGGATATAAATCAAACAACCGTGACAGACGAAACGTCCTCCTCTCTCCTGCTGCTGTGTCCCCCTCTCTCCCGCTGCTGTGTCCCCCTCTCTCCCGCTGCTATATCCCCCTCTCTCCTGCTGCTGTGTCCCCTCTCTCCCGCTGCTGTGTCCCCCTCTCTCCCGCTGCTGTGTCCCCCTCTCTCCCGCTGCTGTGTCCCCCTCTCTCCCGCTGCTGTGTCCCCCTCTCTCCCGCTGCTGTGTCCCCCTCTCTCCTGCTGCTGTGTCCCCTCTCTCCCGCTGCTGTGTCCCCCTCTCTCCCGCTGCTGTGTCCCCCTCTCTCCCGGCTGTTGTCCCCCTCTCTCCTGCTGCGGTGTCCCCCTCTCTCCCGCTGCTGTATCCCCCTCTCTCCTGCTGCTGTATCCCCCTCTCTCCTGCTGCTGTATCCCCCTCTCTCCCGCTGCTGTATCCCCCTCTCTCCCGCTGCGGTGTCCCCTCTCTCCTGCTGCTGTATCCCCCTCTCTCCCGCTGCTGTGTCCCCCTCTCTCCCGCTGCTGTATCCCCCTCTCTCCTGCTGCGGTGTCCCCCTCTCTCCCGCTGCTGTGTCCCCCTCTCTCCCGCTGCCGTGTCCCCCTCTCTCCCGCTGCTGTATCCCCCTCTTTCCCGCTGCGGTCCCCCCCCTCTCTCCCGCTGCTGTGTCCCCCTCTCTCCCGCTGCTGTGTCCCCCTCTCTCCTGCTGCTGTACCCCCCTCTCTCCCGCTGCGGTTGTCCCCCTCAAACACAGAATACAGACTGCCAATACGAGATGTTTGGAGCCGTGTCTGGAGCCATATCGCATCAGTAAATACAACTAAATCTACTTAGCTCTCGTAGGCGCAGGAAGGGTTACTGCGTTCAGTGTTTGCTTTCCTCCACGGGACATTCATTAAAAGATAAAGAACGATGTGCTGCCTTTATTCACGATTAACCAGAAGAGCTCGGGACGAATAGCTGTCACAACTTATTACGAACTCCATCTGAAGTTTACCGCACAGAATCCACGCCAACGTAAACATGGGGGATTGAACCGCCGTACAACCGTCATATAGCCTTTTAAAGTGTCACAGTCAGAGCGTGAGGGAAGGTCAGGGGGGGACACTTACTGGGAAAGTGGGTTTAAAGCCACTTAGAAAGCTCTGGTTGACGTGGGGTTTTAGCTTTATGACGATAGCATCAGACTAGACACTGAAATTGGAAAATCAATTAGCCGTCAACCGTTTACCGTCAGATACAGAAACAGGAAGTAACTGACTCCGGATTCAAACAGAAGGCCTATTAGCAGAAGCAGAAGTTCATATCCAAAAATATATTTTGTATGTTCTACACCAGTGATTCTCAAATGGGGGTACGCGGACCCCTGGGGGTACGGTGGGGTACTGCAGGGGGTACGTGAGATTAAAAAAAAAAAAAAAAAAGTTAATTAAAAACATAATCTTAAATAAATTAAATAGAAAACACTATTTTATATAAAACATTCCTAGAACCACCGAGGGGGTCCTCAGACAAAACATGTCAAATGTGTGTATTGTATTTTATAGTTTTACTTAAATTGAAAAACTCCTGTTTTATAAAAGTGTTGTTTTTTTTTTTTCATGCATAAAATGAAAATATCCTTAGTTTGTTGTAATGCATGAAGGAGGTAGTACATCACACACTGAGGGAACATCACTGTATTGCAATTATGTATATGGCTTTTTCGATCAAAAATGTTCGGGATTGGTCAGGGGGCTAGGGTTAGGGGGCTAGGGTCAGGGGGCTAGGGTTAGGGGGCTAGGGTCAGGGGGCTAGGGGTCAGGGGCTAGGGTTAGGGGGCTAGGGTCAGGGGGTTAGGGTTAGGGGGCTAGGGTCAGGGGGCTAGGGTCAGGGGCTAGGGTTAGGGGGCTAGGGTCAGGGGGCTAGGGTTAGGGGCTAGGGTCAGGGGGCTAGGGTTAGGGGGCTAGGGTCAGGGGGCTAGAGTTAGGGGCTAGGGTCAGGGGGCTAGGGTCAGGGGGCTAGGGTTAGGGGGCTAGGGTCAGGGGGCTAGGGTCAGGGGGCTAGGGTCAGGGGGCTAGGGTCAGGGGGCTAGGGTTAGGGGCTAGGGTCAGGGGGCTAGGGTTAGGGGGCTAGGGTCAGGGGGATAGAGTTAGGGGCTAGGGTCAGGGGGCTAGGGTCAGGGGGCTAGGGTCAGGGGGCTAGGGTCAGGGGGCTAGGGACTGGGGGCTAGGGACTGGGGGGCTAGGGTTAGGGGGCTAGGGTTAGGGGGCTAGGGTCAGGGGGCTAGGGTCAGGGGGCTAAGGTCAGGGGGCTAGGGTCAGGGGGCTAGGGACTGGGGGCTAGGGTTAGGGGGCTAGGGTTAGGGGGCTAGGGTTAGGGGGCTAGGGTCAGGGGGCTAGGGTTAGGGGGCTAGGGTTAGGGGGCTAGGGGGCTAGGGTTAGGGGGCTAGAGTTAGGGGCTAGGGTCAGGGGGCTAGGGTTAGGGGGCTAGGGTTAGGGGGCTAGGGTCAGGGGGCTAGGGTCAGGGGGCTAGGGTCAGGGGGCTAGGGTCAGGGGGCTAGGACTAGGGTCAGGGGGCTAGGGTCAGGGGGCTAGGGTCAGGGGGCTAGGACTAGGGTCAGGGGGCTAGGGTCAGGGGGCTAGGGTCAGGGTCAGGGGGCTAGGGTCAGGGTCAGGGGGCTAGGGTCAGGGGGCTAGGGTCAGGGGGCTAGGGTCAGGGGGCTAGGGTCAGGGGGCTAGCGTTAGGGGGCTAGGGTTAGGGGGCTAGGGTTAGGGGGCTAGGGTTAGGGGTTTAGGGTCAGGGGGCTAGGGTTAGGGGGCTAGGGTCAGGGGGCTAGGGTCAGGGGCTAGGGTCAGGGGCTAGGGTCAGGGGGCTAGGGTTAGGGGCTAGGGTCAGGGGGCTAGGGTTAGGGGGCTAGGGTCAGGGGGCTAGGGTCAGGGGGCTAGGGACTGGGGGCTAGGGACTGGGGGCTAGGGACTGGGGGCTAGGGTTAGGGGGCTAGGGTTAGGGGGCTAGGGTTAGGGGGCTAGGGTCAGGGGGCTAGGGTCAGGGGGCTAAGGTCAGGGGGCTAGGGTCAGGGGCTAGGGACTGGGGGCTAGGGACTGGGGGCTAGGGTTAGGGGGCTAGGGTTAGGGGGCTAGGGTTAGGGGGCTAGGGTCAGGGGGCTAGGGTCAGGGGGCTAGGGGGCTAGGGTTAGGGGGCTAGGGTCAGGGGCTAGGGTCAGGGGGCTAGGGTCAGGGGGTTAGGGTCAGGGGGCTAGGACTAGGGTCAGGGGGCTAGGGTCAGGGGGCTAGGGTCAGGGGGCTAGGGTCAGGGGGCTAGGGTCAGGGGGCTAGGGTCAGGGGGCTAGGACTAGGGTCAGGGGGCTAGGGTCAGGGGGCTAGGGTCAGGGGGCTAGGACTAGGGTCAGGGGGCTAGGGTCAGGGGGCTAGGGTCAGGGTCAGGGGGCTAGGGTCAGGGGGCTAGGGTCAGGGGGCTAGGGTCAGGGGGCTAGGGTCAGGGGGCTAGGGTCAGGGGGCTAGGGTCAGGGGGCTAGCGTTAGGGGGCTAGCGTTAGGGGGCTAGGGTTAGGGGCTAGGGGGCTAGGGTTAGGGGGCTGATAAAATGTTTCAAAGGGGTACATCACTGAATAAAGTTTGAGAGGCACTGAGCTACACAACCCTAGCCCTAGTTGTGTGTGTATTGCTGGGGAGTCAAGGGTCATGTGGTGCAACTGAACCAAATGGTGGTTTCTGTCATCACCACACTTTAGATATCCTGCTCTGCCTCTCTAGCCGTTAGAGAATCAAAATACTCTGGAATTATTTTGTTTAAAATGAAATTTTTAATTGTGACCAAATCCAAATGTAGAGCAATCGTCTCTCATGTTGGGCCAGACCAAGACAGGACACGGTCTATATCTCCAGGGCCGTCCTTGGCCAACATGAGGCCCCACGCAAGTGATATGATGAGGTTTCGGGAGCGTCGGCGGGGGGGGGTGCCTCATATCGCGGGGGCTCCGCAAGGTGAGGCCCCCGCAGCCTGTATGTTCGGCCTGTAGGGAGGGACGGCCCCGATATCTCCTCTACACTAGAACAACTCGAAGTCTTGCCCAGTATGTGTCTCTCCTCCTGATATCAGACATCATAACTTCAGAAGTCACATATTCTCGTCTCGTATATCTCGTCGTGTTTTTAGACAATCTTGTAAAGTCAAAAAATCTTATTTCGAGTCGTATCTCAGATTAAACTTTTTTTTTTCTTCACATATTTATTAGAAAATCACCAACTGACATCAGAACACAGAAAACTTTGAGCAATAGCGGCTTTTATTCTAACAACATTTCCTGATTCTGGTCAAATATAGTTCAACATGAGTTCTCCTGCTAATGGCAAGATCTGATTTCTCTACATGTCTCTTCTTAGTTCAAGAGATCTCACCAAGTTTCAAGTGAAAACAGCTTGATTTCATGATTGTTTAACTTATTTTTGGAGCAGCATTTTCTCCAGTGTACACGTTGTGCTATTGGGACCACGTTGGTGGAGGTTAGATAGGACAGATATACAGTGGGGCAACAAAGTATTCAGTCAGCCACCAATTGTGCAAGTTCTCCCACTTAAAAAGATGAGGCCTGTAATGTTCATCCTCGGTACACTTCAACGATGAGAGACAGCACGGGGGGAAAGAATCCAGGAAATCACGTTGTAGGATTTGTAATGAATGAATTGGTAAAATAAGTATTTGGTCTCCTCCAAACAAACAAGATGTCTGGCTCTCACAGACCTGTACCTTCTCCTCTCAGAGCCTCCTCTGTCCTCCACTCGTTAACTGTATTAATGGCACCTGTTTGAACTCGTTATCAGTATAAAAGACACCTGTCCACAACCTCAAACAGCCACACTCCAAACTCCACTATGGCCAAGACCAAAGAGCTTTCAAAGGACACCAGAAACACAATGTAGACCTGCACCAGGCTGGGAAGACTGCATCTGCAACAGGTAAGCAGCTTGGTGTGAAGAAATCAACTGTGGGAGCAATTATTAGAAAATGGAAGACATACAAGACCACTGATAATCTCCCTCGATCTGGGGCTCCACGCAAGACCTCACCCCGTGGGGTCAAAGTGATCACAAGACCGGTGAGCAGAGATCCAGAACCACACGGGGGGACCGAGTCCATGACCTGCAGAGAGCTGGGACCAGAGTAACAAAGGCTACCATCAGTAACACACCACGCCGCCAGGGACTCAAGTCCTGCCGTGCCGTCTCTCAGAGTTGAGGTGTACCTAGGACGAACATTACAGGCCTCTCATCTCTTTGAGTGGGAGAACTTGCACAGTTGGTGGCTGACTAAATACTTGTTTGCCCACTGTATGTGATGTCTGAGTGACCATGACCAACATGGTGCCATTAGGCCAGAAGGTGGCGCTGTCGTGGCGTTATTTAAACCGAGGAAATCTCTGTCTGCAGTTTGACTGTCCTTCACATATCTGAAGTACCGCTCATCCAATCTTCTTCACACTTGCTCAGTTCTTAGCTGAGGACCTAAGGGAGAGCGGTTTCAAATGTAACGTTGATCAGATAATCGGTTCTTAAGAAATCCTCCAAGAAGCACCGCCAAGGAGTCGGCCAATTTACAACTGCACTCAAATGTGAGGCAAGGCAAGTTTATTTATAGCACCTTTCAACACAAGGCAATTCAAAGTGCTTTACAAAAAACGAAATACATTAAGAAAAAGGCATTTAAAAAGAAAAGCTAATAAAATAAACATTAAAAGAAAAAATACATGGATAAAAGTTACAGTGCAGTCTAAGATGTGAATAGTTCAATTAAAAGCAGCGACAAAAAGAAAAGTCTTTAGTCTGGATTTAAAAGTAGTCAGAGTTGCAGCGGACCTGCAGGACCTGCAGACGTTGTTTTTTCCTCTGGTGTTTCTAGCGGTTACGGCCCGTCCACACGGCGGCGTGCGTTGACGCTTGCTGGCGGGCGTGTCTGAAACTCGACCAACAACCAATCACATGAATCTCCCGCCCCGACACACAAGCAAGCGGTTTGATTGGCTAGAGCTCGTACCGGCATATGATTCGATTGGCTGACGCTTCTGCCGAGGCGTCAAAAGTTGAACATTGCTCAACTTTTGCAGCGAGCCACGCCAGCTACGCTCCACGTCGCTTCCCACGATGCATTTCGGCTAAAAGTGACGTCACCCCCATTCAAAGTGAATGGTGAAGCGTCAACGCACGCCGCTGTGTGGACGGGCCGTTACCAAACACTTTGAGACGCATTAAACACCGTCGTGTGAACTTGCATATGGTTAGATTTGAAATCACCACCATCTCTCTGTATTCTCGTGACCAATGAACGTACCCTGAACCCATCTGTTAAACCTCAAAGAGGAGCGTGAGAACACCGACGGCTGAACGGAGTTAGTTTGAGGTTCCTCCAGCACCTTCGAGGGAAACCGGAATCCAGCCGTGATCCTTTCTCACAGCGAGGTCGCAGCCCGTTGGAGCTTCGGCACAACGCCTTTAGTTTCGGACAATAAGGACATTTATTAATATACGGATCAGCATCTTGGCTTCAAAGCTGTTTCAGATTACAATCCACACAACCTGTTTCTCAAACCAAGTGAGGACGTAGAGTCTTTATGGTCCATCTTTACCTCGTCTTGTGTTCGTCTACAATCCTCCGAACAACACTGGAAGAAATGCTGCTGCAAAATCAAGCAAAAGAATAATGAAAACAAGGTGTTTTCGCCGGTAATAAGTACAACGATCTGCAAATAGAACGAGTGCAGATTTGCTTGGATAAGACGGATATTTAGATGAAGGAGATCTTGTGATTAGCTGGGAAACTTACTTTGAACTTTATCTTACTGGGATCGTGACATGTCTCGGTCCCAGTCTGCTCCATCGTGCACCAGGAGCCTCACCGTCTGCCCGCTGGCCTCTGGTTCGTGTCCCTGCACATCATCCGGCTGATACTGTTCTGCTGGCATCCCTCTGCTCTGGTATTATTACCAATAAAAGGATATTGCCAACACTCCTTGGTTCGAGTGCTGCATCTAGTCCTTCATCAGATCGTGACAGTTACAAAATAAGCCAAGTAAGAAAAACCACAGCAGCTTAAAGAACTTTATTTCATTTGAGATACAACTCAAAATAAGATGTTTTTCAAGAATCTTGAAGATGCGTTGTCTAAAAACAAGGCCCTATATCTCACTGCATTGTTCCCTCTTCAGTTATCAGCTCTTATGTGGAATCCAAAGACATATTCTGACTAGAAATTCAATCAATCAATGTTTATTTATAGCCCAATATCACAAATGTTACATTTGTCTCAGTGGTCTTCACAGTTTGTAAAGAATATCAGTATGACAATACGACACCCTCTGTCCTTAGACCCTCTGTCCTCAGACCCTCTGTCCTTAGACCCTCTGTCCTCAGACCCTCTGTCCTTAGACCCTCTGTCTTCAGACCCTCTGTCCTTAGACCCTCTGTCCTTAGACCTCACATCGTACAAGGAAAAACTTCCAGAGAAAACCCAGTTTAAAGGTAAAAATGGTAGAAACCTCAGGGCGAGCAACAGAGGAGGGATCCCTCTCCCAGGACGGACAGACGTGCAATAGATGCCGTGTGTAAATTGAAAAGATAATACATTTGCAACATAGGAACAAATTAGACGAAATAAACTCAATATGCACGATGTTGAGTTGTTACAGTGGAGCGAGTGGTGATTCTGTGGTTTCTCCTGAAGCCCTGGGCTGAGGTCTCCGTCCTCAGACTGCTGATCCAGTCTGAACACAACACACATCCTGTGGGAGGATTTCAGTCTTTCTCCCTGAACAAGCTGCACTTCTCTGCAGATACAGTCGGCTGACAGTGACGGAGAGAGGGTGACGAAGAGGAGGAACAGATAGAGAGGGGAGGAACATCCACTACCTTCACATTGATGTAACAGTCTGAACACTCATTTTCAACCATTTCGTCGGCTTTTCTGAATCTGCCATTATCACAAAGATTAAGAAAATGTGCATCAATATGAGTGAAAGTGAAATCTACTCGAGAGGAGAGAGAGAGAGGAGAGAGAGAGAGAGGAGAGAGAGGAGAGAGAGAGAGAGAGAGAGAGAGAGAGAGAGAGAGCCATCAAAAGCATTTCTGCAGCATGACGATCCATTCTGCTCTCCACTTCATTATCCACGATTCTCCTCGTCATTTTTAAAGCCACTTAGAAAGCTCCGTTTAAACGTAGGTGTTTAGCTTTATGACAAAAGCTTCTGACTAGACACTGCAATTGGAAAAACAATTCGCCTTCAAATACAGAAACAGGAAGTACCGGACTCCTGGGATTCAAACACAGACGCCTCAAACAGAAGGCATATTCGATGAAGCTAGCTAGTAAATATCTAAACATAAATAAAACATGACTCTATTAATGTATTTTTCACGTTCTACCCCAACGCTAACCCAACCCTAACGCTGGTGTGCTTTCCTTTATTTTATTATTATTAGTTAATTTTAACACTCCCTTTACTTTTTCAATTAATATTACTGGGGAGAATGTTTTAATTATTTATATTATTTATCATTGCACTTGTGTTTTTAACTGCACTTACAATACCATGCACGGCTTACTAATAGAACTGGAATCACTTTTAAATTGGCCATTTTAGATCCCCCCTCTCATTTAGGGTGCTTTATGGATTCCATTGGGACAAGCTCCACACACACACACACATCGACATACACACACACACACACACACATCGACACACACACACACACACACACACACACACACACACACACACACACACACACACACACACACACACACACACACACAACACACACAGAGAGATCCTGGGACGGGGAGATCTGCCGCCGTTCCGTGGTCCGGCTCCGCTCTGCACTGCACTTGTTAACCATCCATCTGAAACGGTCTTGTCCTCACGGAGCTTTCATGATGCTTTTAAAAGGGTTTTTATAAGGTTTATGTTTACGGAGGTTTTTAATGTTTTTTTAAACACCTATCTACCGAGAGCCAGTGCACCACGCAGGGCTCCTCTGGCTAACCCCAACCCTAACCCCAACCCTAACGCTAACCCCAACCCTAACGCTAACCCCAACCCTAACGCTAACCCCAACGCTAACGCTAACCCCAACGCTAACCCCAACCCTAGCAACGGTGGTGTATTGCTGGGGGGTCAAGGGTCAAGTAGTGCAATTGAACTAAACGGTGGTTCCTTTCATAACAAACGTTGGATATAACGCTGTAGTCGTTGGCCGTGGCTCTCAGAATCAAAACACTCAGGAAAAAACAATCCAATTTTTAATTGTGACAAATATGTCGTGCAGATTTAGAGCAATCATCTCTCATGTTGGGCCAGAGCCAGACAGAACACGGTCTGTATCTTCTCTGCACGTTGTGCTATTGGGACCACATGTGGTGGAGGTGTGATATGACGTGTGAGTGACCATGGCCAATATGGCCGGCGTGGGCAGTCGGGCTTCAGGTTCATCCATAGCAACAGAGACGGCTGCAGAGAGAGAGAGAT
>JAMFTG010002838.1:0-17566 GCA_023974075.1 Chaenocephalus aceratus
AAACAGAAAAAAAGAAAAACATGATTAGGATTATTTAGAATAACAGTAACATCTGTGTAATACTCTATGCAATAATAATTAATCTGTGCATTACTCTATATGCAATAATAATTAATCTGAGCAATACTCTGGCATACATTATGCATTTATACTGTGCATATTGTTATATTATGCACTTGTTTTTCTTATATCTTCTACTATATATTTAAATTCTACAATGTAACAATCCCAATTTCCCACGGAGATCAATGAAGTATTTCTGATTCAGAGTGGGACATTGGGTGGCCAGTCAAATCCTCTGGAAAAACTCCAGTTCCACATTTTTGTTCCACTCCATCGCCGATGCATTAGCCACTATTAAAACTCTGTGTTGAACACTGTCTGTACAACACATGTGCAAATACATAAATGTAAACATATTTTTCAAGCACGCACTTCCACTATCCAACTGTGCCGGTGACAGCTAATGTCATTTAGCTGTATAAACTATAAATGCTATCCAGCTAAAAACGTTGACCGGAAGGCCGGAGGCTAGCTGAACGTGGCCGCTAGTTGGCCTATTGTAAAAGCTAAACACACTCCAAAACTCAAACTAATATCCAGGAATGAAACGCTATAGAGACTGTGATACAGTGGAATAAATAAAAGCAATATTATTTCGTGTTTTAAAGAAATAAACTCCCCTTGTTTTAGATACTTACTGTAGTCCGTTGTCAGATGAAATCGGATGAAAGTGAGGTGATTGTGGGTAAAGTGGCTACGTCACGTTGCCGTCAAGCGCGACGTAACGTTGCCGGGGTAACTACGGAATCTTCTTCTGGTTTATTGTGGTTATAATAAAAATGATTATTATTACTATTAAACAAAAAGCATTTCAAATACAGTCAGTAGCCAGTGGGGGGAGTTGTTTTCACCATCATTATCATCATTGTATATGTTTTAAATGACTAATATTGGCCTACAATACCCCTTTATTGATCACATAGGAATGTAATTGTCTTTTAAATAACGTAAACTAAAGGGAACAATCTATTTGACACAGCTGAAGCTCAACAATTATTATGAATACAAATAAAATAAAAGAAGCCTCCCGTGAGTTACTACAGGCTATACAGTAGATTTAAAAAACGTTGTATCGAATAAAAGCTCACTGCAGGACGTTGTAGAAATGCGTGTGTGCACCACGACAAAAGAGCCTCATTCACTTTACATTGGGGTTGTTTGCGTGGTACCGACACGCAAATGTAACAAAGTTCGTGACTCCACCACGCATTGTGGTGTTAAGAAGTCGTGGTGGAGTCACGCATTCTGGTGAGATCAGGTTGGTTAAAGAAGGACGATTGAGTGATGAGCCCAATAAACAGGGTTTATATGGGCCCAGTTTTATAGAGACAGACTGAACTGAAAAGCACATCACAGCATTATAGATGGCGTCACTTATCTTTAAAAACCACTAGGAATGCGGCAGACAGTCTCACGGAGAGATACCGCAGGTCCTTCCTTCCTGCAGCGGACAGATACAACCAGCACAGCCCCTATAGAGCCCCCCCCCCCCCGTACACACACAAAACAACACAGATTATAACACCTCTTGCTGTTAAATACCAACCAACAGTCAAGTCTAAGTCAAAGTCAACTTTATTGTCAATCTCAAAATATGTGTGTCCACACAGAAAGATCGAAATACTGTTTCCCACAGTCCCGAGGTATAAAAAACTCACACATTAAAATGCAAGAACACTCGATAATTTACAAAAAAACCCACAAAATAACCGTTTAAGTAAGCAGGATATATATAAAGAAAGATGATGTACATAGTGCAAAAAGGGAGTGCAAAATGATGTGCAACATACAATATGTGCTATATATGCCGTTAATAACTGTGCAATATATACCTGGCTGCTAAATCCTCGGAACTGTTACAGGACGTGTATTTTGTAAATTGTGTAACTTTTTATTTTTATTATATTTTTTTATTATATCATAACTTATTTTTTTACTTTAATACTTTGTAATGCATGTAACATATGTAACATTAAGCTGTGGCTCTTTTTCTGCTGAACAACGTAAATGTCCCCTCTGTGGGACTAATAAAGGTATTCAACATGGACTCCAGGATACTCTGCAACTTCTACAGAGCATCCTGACTGGCTGCATCACGGCCTGCTACGGCAGCTGCCCCGCCTTCAGCCGTAAGGCTTTACAGAGGGTGGTGTAAACTGCACAGAACATCACCAGGACGGAGCTGCCCTCCATGGAGGACCTCTACTCCCAGCGGCTCAGGAAGAAAGCCCTCAGGATTATAAAAGACCCCCATCACCCCAGCCACAAACTGTTCAGCCCGCTGCCGTCTGGCCGGCGCTACCGGCAGCATCCGGACTAAAACCACCAGACTCAGGGACAGTTTCATCCCACAGGCCATAAGACTGCTAAACACCTGAACTGCTGAAACAACATCCACAATATTCATCTGGCTGCTACTTATTATTTATCTATTTACCTAATATATCATATTTCAATGATTTGCATATAGACTCTTATTGTACTATTTCACTATTTCACTATTTCATTTCAAACCTTTATTTAATCAGATTGGTCCCTTGAGATCATAGATCTCTTTTTCAAGGGAGACCTGCAGCATATAGGTTCCACATGAAACATAAAACAATAAAGGACATCATACATTATATTTACAGAATACATTTACATAGTTACAGACATTTACAAGTGCCCATAGTATCAATGAGCATTTCATTTAGCCTAGCTTTAAAAACAAACTATTTCACTTTTTTAAACTATTTTCTTCTTGTATTTAATATTTACTTGCACTATATGTTTCTGTTTATCTGTGTTTTGTGTTGCTCTGTTGGAGGAGCCTGTGACCTAAGATTTTCATTGACATAACTACACTGTAGCTATGTTCGTTTGACAAATAAAGAGCCTTAACCCTTGACCTTGTATTCTGATTCTGATATCCACTGCTGCAAAACATGAATGTGAGAATACAAATGTCTGTCCTGAAATTAATTAAACTACTAACCAGGTATGTCTTTTCACCTCTTGCTGTAACATGTCACAACCTCAGGGATGGCCTCATGCTTAACAGAGAAGCACAGCTGGCACCATTTTACGATTCAGAGTATTTCACATTGACCTCTGGAAGACTGAGGGACATTCAGACGACCTTTTAAACTTCAGTCCCTGTCAACTCATATGTACAGTGTTTTGAGGCAGGTGCTGAGGAAACTAAAAGGAAAAATGTTTAAGTTCTCACTTAGATTCCTTGAATATCATAATGTTCATTCAATATCATTCAATGTTTAAATTCACATTGAAAGGGATGGTAATGCTAACTAGAAGCTAAAGCTGAGGCTAACGTGTCATTGTGATTTATTCTATGGCCACCAAGGAAGTCTGTTACTAATTTTGTTGTAATCAACCCAATATTTGTATCAATAGTTATGATATGTCAATCTGTAGTAATGGACAGACAGGTCGCAAGCCAACTAGCTTGAGCCACAATGCTAAAACAAATAGGTTAAAACGCTCACTGCATGTGCCTGTGATCAGAGGATCAGGTGGTGCAACACAAAAAGATATTTCCTGACAATAAAGTTAAATCAGTAATAATAATAATCCTTATATTTATTATAGCGCTTTATCAAAGACTCTCAAAGCGCTTTACAAATACACATTACACATACAGATCGTACATGTAATGGTCAGGTACTGTGGACAATACCCACAGGAGCAAATTCGAGTGAAGTGTCCCTAACCCTTGCCCAAGGACACACCGGCCTGACGCAGTGGGGCGGGAGCGGGTTTCGAACTGGAGTTCCCCACGCCCCCTTGATCTGATGATCAAACGCACAGATCACTGCGCCACCCGTCACTGTGCACACCGACACAGAAACAAGTCATGAAGACAGCTTCTAGGTCAGTGTACGGCTTGGAAACTGCAGATAAGAAAATGTAATCCTGCCTTTTGATGTGATTTTAGATCTGCATGATTTGGTTTGATGGAACCTCTTCACAGAGCAGTGTTGTGCAGGACTAGGAGAAACATTAAACTTACAAATAAAAAGAAAGGTTACACGGTTTGCCTGGAGTGTTTGAACAAGTCCGCAGATATCAGATGCACTGAGAAAAACTGCAGTATCGTGTGCAGTTCAAACTAGTCAAATTAAAGTATGTTAATAATATTTTGCTTCGGACAGTTGGCCAAAACAAACTTTTTCCTGAAGGCCAAATGCGCTTTTCGCCACAAGGAGGTGTCGCAGAAAGACCATCTGTCAATCTGCAAAGACATAAAAGTGTGTGCTCTGGGTTATTTGTTTTAGTTTACTCAATTCACATTTCTTCCTCTCTAATGTGTTTGCAGGCTGAGGGCAGCAGGTTTTAGCCGGCGCTCCGTGTGAAGGCGGAGAAGTGTGTGAATACTAATCAGCCGTTACGTAACATTTTGTTACAGAACACTGGCTGCTCTGTGTGGCTATCACAGCAGTTACTTTAAACAAAACACACACACTCACACACACACACACTCTCACACACACACACACACACACACACACACACACACACACACACACACACACACACACACACACACACACACACACATTCCAGCGGTAGAAAACAAGCCAGCACATGTGTCTAAGTACTGTATTTCAATATATTTAAAGCCTTTAACAGACAAACAAATACATTAAGTGAATATAATGATTCATAATGTAAAATACAACCATATCAAGAAGAACATTCTGGATGACAAGGTTTATCTTTTAGAATGATTTGGTGCTAATACATCTGTAGCTCACCATTGTGAATACAACACGTCCTCTTGGGTTGCTTTTACATCATGGCATTGTTTACTCTAAATGATCTGATGACTATTACTTTGAACACTGATACCATGCACACAGAAACACTCTGTCCTTCTGTCCATCTATTACTCAATCTGTCTTAATGTCCACACTTTGAGTTCGAGCAAGACGTCTCAATACATATTGGCATTTAATTCAAAATGCTTGATGATTTAATTTCAGCCTTTTGTTGGCACTACAATGATGTCACATTTGACATGGCGAGTGTTATGAACATAGATGATCTCAAAAGGATAAATTGTGATATGCCTACTATTTGTGTAGCACTACAATTAGGCTAAAATGTACTAATGTACTGAGCACCCAATATCCAATATGTCAAACCTCCGCTGAGTAAATGGGATGACTGAATGAGAGGATGACTACAAATTGGTGGAGCACTTCCACCGTCCCAAGGGAGCAAAAAGGTTTTACTTTGAATGAAACCATCACATGTTCTCACCATTTTACCTTTTCAGCCATACCGTCCTTTTACAGTAATCAGTTAAGGATGAAATGACTTTCTTCCCGAGCTTTTAACTGCATCATTACAGTACATTACTTGCACTACATTATAATTATTTTGTAAAACAATCTAGTTTGTGCTTTCTTTGTTTCCACCCAGCACTTGAATGTCTAATGTAAGTGTTATTGGGCTAATATCCGGAAGGACTTCTCTGTTGCCACTCGTGTGTTTAATGGGACATTCTCTGTGCAGTGCTAATCATGTGCTTGTGTGAAGTTGTGGAAGAAGTATTGAAAACAAAAAACTAAGCATCAAAAGTACTACATTAAAAACGTCACTTGTAAAAATGTGTTAAAAATGTGTACTTAAAATGTACCAGAAGTATTATTTTTGTAATCACTCAAGGTCATTTCTATCCAAATTAGACATTTGTTTAATTGAAAGTAGAAAGAGATTCATTTATTAGTAAATTCATAATTTTCAAACTAACATTGTTCACTGTATACTTGCTTGGATATAACAAATCACATCTGCACACAGCTTTCTAAGAAATATGTATTAATATGTTATTATTATTGTGAGCAGTGAATCACCAGACTTGAGGTTGAAACAGATTTAATTGCTTCCTTTTTTTGTCTCCTACTGGGAGATTGCATCAGCGTCAGGGGCAACACGACCACGTTGTGAGTGTAAAGAAAAAAGAAGCGGCATTCAAGTACTGTAGGAAATGATACAGTTAATACAGTTCAGCGGCCACGTAGGCTGAATAACGACATAAACAGAAAACACCAACAGGAGGAGTAGAAGGGGACACTGTAGACCCGGCGCCAGAACAAATCTACAGGGAGGGCATATGGTTTTCATGGGAGGGCACACAAAACCGTCATGTCCCGCGGACATATCGGCGCCAGAGATGTTCTTCTTTTGGGGGTTCTGTGGGGTAGCTTGACGTTTCAGAGGCTGTTCAAACATGTAGGGTTTCCCATTAATGTCCCAGGCGCTACAGTGGAATGTTCTACTGCAACACTCCCCACACACACACACACACACACACACACACACACACACACACACACACACACACACACACACACACACACACACACACACACACACACACACACAGTACACCCGCGACTCTTACAATGAAGGCTCGATAATCAGCTCACGGAACATTTTTTTTTTATATTGAAGTTAAAGCATCAATCTGGTGCACTTTGAGAGCAAAATGAAGAGATCTATGGATACATCTCTCATCAACCCATATGAAACAGAACTATAAACAGATTTTGTTTGGATATTTTACAAATCACTCCCTTTTTAAACTCTATTCTTGTTTTACTGTCATAGTATTTCATACCTGTTTTTCATGTATTACTCATATTACTATCTGACATCACACATACATCGTAGCCTTAAAGTTCACCGTTTGTTTATTATTTAAATAAATAAAACGTGTTTATTGTGGAGGGCAGGAATGTCAAATGGGAGGGGCTGGCCCTCCCACGGCGCCGGGTCACACAACATAATAAGTGATGTTACTGAAGTGTCTGATTTCAGAAGTGTACAGTAACAACAACTCGATATGTTTTAGCTTATGTGTGTTTTGGCCTTTTATTGTTTTGTATAAGCTATATTTGCGTTATTGTAATCATGACGATTTGCACTTAAGCCAATCTGCTCTTAACATGGAGGACAAACCTGTTTCTTATAAGCTTTAAAGTATCTGAAAATGTTTTATACAATATCAAAACATCAGCAACTTAGAAATATCGTATTGTCTTTGTACTCTATTGCACTAAGTATCTTTAAATTGTAAATACGTAACTTCAACTTTATTGACAAATTGATCCGGTTTTTTTCATTTAAATGATTGTATCATAAGACTATCAGCCAGTTTTACAGTGATAGACTCATCTTCATTTAACTGTGTTTCTTTTAATTTAATATGTGTTAGTGTTAGTTATAACATATCCTGACTTTATCTTATTTGTTTTTCTTTGAAGTTTTTTATTATTAATTTATTTCAGTTTTGAATGGGTTATATAATGTGTAACCATCACTTCAACCTGTTTTATACATGTGCTCTATCCCTCGTGTTAATTTGTCATCATTTCCTTTGCAGACATAACAGACCCTCTTGTTTTGGGGGGGACTCCTGAACGCATCATTACATGGTGTACAGTTCCGAGCGCATCAGCTGCGCATTGGAACAACGCCTGCGTCTCGACGTCTCGACCAATGAGAGCCTGTTGGGCTGTGACGTAAGTGGGATGTGTCTGCCGCGTCGTAAGGGAGTGGGGCGTGTAAACCTAAAAACCGGTGAATCCATCAGGAAACCCGAATAACCAGAGAGACTCAATTTAACTCGGACCAACCTGCCGACTGTATCTGCTCCATCATGCTGTCTATGTCCGAGTCTTTGTGTGGGTGAGTTCATCTTTACTACAATATTACTAATCCTTGAATGCGTCACCATCGCTTATTTTACAAAGGGGGGCTACATGTGGAGACTGCGGATACTTCAATGAATCACTAAAAGCTGCATTTCTGCCACATCCCTAAAGAAACAGCCAGCATATGTACCCACACTTCTTATTTAAAAAAGCATGAGAAGCGCGCGGGATGACTCGCTCACGCTCCTGGGAATAATATTAATATATTTCCTCAATAATTGTATTTGTCTTAGACCAAGCGGAAGTGATTAGTCTCCGCTCCAGAGTTAAATCGTGCTATTATGAAGTAGTAACGCAATAATAGCGTGGAAGTCTTAGCTCATAGACAGGACGGAACAACCCACACTTTGCACATGCGCTCCGCCGTGACGTCATTTCCAAAAACCCATTGCCCCCCCATTATTACTCACAGAGGGGTCGCGGTTTGTGCTGCTTTGACTTTTATTTGTGCACCTCAGCGGAATGACCAAGCCACGTATTGGCCAGCGGCACAATGACACAGAACTGAGACCGCGGGCTGCCATTGTGATTCCAGTTCCGCTGACGAGAACACATTCAAAATAAGATAAAGACACACACTGAGAGGTTTCATTTGAATAGCATGTGATAAACAAAGCTCAGGAGTCCCACTGCAACACACTCTTTTGACATTATGCGTTACATTATCGCTTTTCCACACATACTGTAAACATTACACACATTTGCACATTTATCCTCTTTAAAAAGGTCGCAGCTCTTCCACTTTAAATTCTGATATACTGCACATATGTTATTTATATTATTAAATTGTCTTATTGTGTTACCTTTTGTGTATATTTATATTTCTCCTAAACGTTTTTTCTTATTTGTCCGCTTTATAATACATTTTTCTTTTTATAATAGTTATTTTTTACAACTTAGTGCATCTTATTATATTTGCACTCAAAACCCCAGTTCCACAAAAAAGTGAAATCTGCAACAGAGATGCTTCAACTGGGAATCATTTGGTATTCTTGCTTTAAAAATGGTTGCATTTATTTATATTGTGTATATACACGTTTATAAACAACAAGAAATTGCGGTAAAGAATGCCAGAAATGCACTTCACTAATATTCTCTTAACATTTGATGAACTTTCTTAATATAAATTATTGCTAAACCTGAATTAGCGGGAACACAGGCGGGCCTCTTCTTCTCTTACGTACATGACAGTTGAGAAATTCTGCAGACAGTTTTCATGGTGGACGTGTGTTCAGGTCCCGTGTTCATCACCTGAGCGTCACACATAATGCTTCACAGGCCGTTCAACACCGCACACACAACATGTATTTACTTGTGTTACGTGTGTTACGTGAGGAAAGATGTTCACTTCCAGTCAGTGTCTGCACAGGATGCCCTTTGTGTAGCTGTCATTGAATGCAGCATGACTGTGAAATCAAGACATCACTGATGTTACGTTGCACCTTCTGAAAAGAGCCTTCTGCCTCCTAAAATTAATATGGTCTGTTTGTAAGGTATTATTAAGTATTTCAGGACAAAGTGTTGATGTTATTATATTATAATAATTATATAAACAATGGTTAAAATAAGAAAAGGTACATGCTGTAAAACCTCCACCCAATCCCATGCCAGAGGAATGAATTCAAGCACAGCCTGAAGTCAAGTGTCCACATACTTGTGAACATGTAGGTGTGTTTGAATCCAGGCATTCATCACACACACACACACACACACACACACACACACACACACACACACACACACACACACACACACACACACACACACACACACACACACACACACACACACACACACACACACACACACACAAGGTTTAGTACATAACGTAAATGACCTGTTTTTCTGCCTCCCTCAGTGAGAGCTATGAAGAATGCAAGGCGACAGCTGATTGGCTGCTGTCCAACACGCAGGTGCGGCCGACTGTGGGGATCGTGTGCGGCTCAGGCCTGGGGGGGCTGGCTGAGATGCTGAAGGACCCGCAGTGCTTCAAGTACTGCGACATTCCCAACTTTCCCAAGAGCACAGGTATGCACAGCCGGTGCTCTCATGTGTGTGTGTTGTTTTGTGAGCTCTAAGTAAAAGCATTCGATTGGTCACTAACTGTGTGTGTGTGTGTGTGTGTGTGTGTGTGTGTGTGTGTGTGTGTGTGTGTGTGTTACAGTGCATGGTCATGCTGGCCGCCTGGTGTTTGGAACGCTAAAAGGGAAGCCGTGTGTTTGCATGCAGGGTCGCTTCCACCTGTACGAGGGATACCCCATCCAGAAGGTGAGTTGGTTTTTTTAAGTTCCTATACCACAGTGTATAAGTACGCCGATACATTAAAAGTATGTCATTTACAACAGCTTCCTGAAGTAAAAGACAGAATGATTTTGATCTGCATGTACTAAAAGTGTCAGAAGCAAAATAAGCACATTTTAAAATGGAAAGTTCGGCAGTCCAGTGGTTTCCAACCCCACGAAAGAGGCACACCATCGGGTGGTGATGAATGGGGGAGAAAGGAAGGAAAGCGAATGTTCTGCAACGCAAATTAATAATAATATTTTGGACTTTTAAATGATCTTTGATATTTTTAGGTGAAATATTGCATTTATTTGGGATTCAAACAGTTATTGAATCGGAAACAAATCTCCAAAACTCCCAGACCAGCCACTGGTTCAGTATTTAACAAATTATATTGTTTAAATTAATCATATGTTGTTTCTTACTTATTTTCTCCCTATGAAATATAGTGGAGTAGAGGTGTAAAGTAATGTAAATCATTACACTCAAGTCAAGTATAAAGTACCACGAATCTTGTACTGAACACATGTCCCTCAAAGGACGCATTGATCATTTAAATAAATTGGCTATTTAATGTAGTTAACATATCCTGCCTTTTATTTAATTTGTTTGATTTAGTTTGACTTCATCTAGATATTCTGTGTGTGGGTTATTTATGTGAGATTTCCCAGAGAGCATCTGTACAATTCTGCGAACTGTCGACTGCTTGACTTGCAGATTTAGAAACAGAAAACAGATGTTCCAGGAACACGCATTTCTATTTCCATATCCCTATGTTTGTTTCAATCGAGGTTTCATACATTGCACCCTAATGCTGATTCTGCACAAATTAATATTGTGATAGTTCCAAAAGCTACTGCGTAGAATAGATGATGGCATTCAAAATCCAACAGTATAAGAAATAGTGCCACGAGAAAAATGCAGTATTAGGTCTAGAGATGTTGCGATCCCGATTTTCAAAAGATCGGAATCGGGAGAAAAAAATCGGGGATCGGGATTTTTTTTTTTATAAAATATTTTTATTATTTTATTTAATGTTACAAAACTAAAATGACCATGTTCACGTCTTAAAGTCATCCTGAGGACTTAGTTTTGGTTTAAAATTACACAACATCATGAATGTGTTGCTTTCTTTGGGCTTGTTTAGACCTGGTTGCTTATTTCTCTGAAATCTGGCAACAGAGTGGGCGCAGTGTCTATAGCAGCAGTAAGCTAACGAGAGGCTACGTTCAGCTGGTGACTCGGGAGTCGGGACAGAGAAAATGTCAGGAGTTTGGAAGTATTATGAAATTGAAAGCGAAGGCAGTGTAACAGCCAGATGCAATGTTTGCAAGGTGGAGGTTCCGCGTGGTGGAAAGAACAGAGCTACGTTCAACACGACCAATCTAATACGCTACCTGAGAAACAAACACCAACAACAACACGACGAGTACACAGCGGCCACTCAGGTAACGGCACTGAAACAACTGACACTTTCAGAGACTTTTAAAAGGAAAGAGAAACTGCCCCAGAACAGAGAAAAGGCCAAACAAATAACTAGATAGCTGAATTCATCGCGTTGGATGACCAGCCGTTATCTGTTACCTTTTTTTCTCTTAATGCATTGCATAAAGATCGGATCGGGAAAAATCAGTATCGGCAGATTGTCAAAATCAAATGATCGGAATCGGATCGGGAGCAAAAAAAGGTGATCGGGACATCCCTAAACTATATACAGTACATGTCAAATAGAATAAGATGAACACAAAGTAAAATAACTTGCAGAGGAATAAAATACTGCTTATTGTAATAATATATGAATATGTGGACTGTAAACACTGCTATCAACCAACGCCATGACACTTCACTAAGCGACCTTGGGTTGGCATGACGGCCTGTAGGGAGGGACGGCCCTGATTACTGAGATCAGGAATTAAACAGTTGTAAAGCTTGTGGTCCCCGAGCCCTGGGGGTCTTCTTGCTGCGGTGATGGTGGGCCGCCGTAGTGAGTGCATGTGTTCACATTACCTCGTGTTCCTCAGATCACGCTGCCCATGCGGGTCTTCAAGCTGATGGGCGTGGAGACCGTCTTCCTGACGAACGCAGCAGGGGGCCTGAACCAGGACTACAAGGTGGGGGACGTCATGATCATGAAGGACCACATCAACATGCCGGGGTTCGCTGGCAACAACCCGCTGGTCGGGCCGAATGACGACCGGTAGGTGGAGGAGAGGAGGGGTCGGTGGAGGAGAGGGAGGGGTCGGTGGAGGAGAGGAGGGGTCGGTGGAGGAGAGGGAGGGGTCGGTGGAGGAGAGGAGGGGTCGGTGGAGGAGAGGAGGGGTCGGTGTTTCTGTGAGGGCAGACACTGTAGCTTTAAAAATGTTGACATGTTTTATCGCTCGACACAAACAGTATTTTAGATTCGATGTACTTTATTGAGCCTAATTTGTGAACGTGTTTTGTCACAGCAGCATGTAAACAAGGCATTGCACATAATGTAGAAACCAAGTGGAAAATAATAACAGTAGAAAATAAATATATGTCAAATACACAATATAAATATACAACAAAGAGTATTATTTTGCATCATTTTGTAACACTGGAAACAACCTAATCCAGAACAGACTAGCTAATGTAGAGTCTGATCATCAGTATTACAAAACCGAGTATTTGTATATAGAAATGACATTTAAAGAAAGTCATCTGCTCAAAGAGGCCAGGAAATCTTTTGCATAAAAAACTCCCTGAGTCTTCTAGCAATCTCAAGCAAGCAGCTCATTCCGTGTTCAAATGACTCGGCAGGATACGGTTGTCCCCTCCCCCTCCATATTTGATCAGCATATTTCCAGTCTCCCACACTTCAGCACTGTTGTGGCATCGAGCTGATGTCAGAGGGCACACAGACTGCCATTGCTCTCAAAGGCTGGAGGATAGAGGCTCCAACAGAACTTCAGAGCATCAAAGCATCAAAGCATCAACGAACATCAACAACAGGAGTTTACCTGTTTTAATATTACAACTCGTCCCTACAGAGTGTTGTGCTTTTTACCTGAGTCATTTGGGGGGGGGGTTTCAGTACTGAATGGCCCAGTTGTGTGGATTTCTACAGTCCACTCTGTCCTCCTTCAGGTTTGGGGTCCGCTTCCCCTGCATGTCTGACGCTTACGACCGAAAGCTGCGGCAGATGGCCCTCGACGTGGCCTCAGAGCTGGGCTACAACGACTTCTTCAGGGAAGGGGTGTACTGCGTCTTGGGGGGTCCGTCCTTCGAAACCATCGCTGAGTGTCGCATGCTGCACAAGCTGGGTGCTGATGCTGTCGGTAAGAACCAAGTCTGCTTTACTCACACACCTTTAAGAGAGGACCCTTACCTCAGCCATTGCATTTACACCAGGGGTCTCAAACTCAAGGCCCGGGGGCCAAATCCAGCCCGCAACTTCATTTTATGTGGCCCCGTAAGAGCTAGCAAAGAATATAATACGTTTATTATACGGTTACATGCCACTTTACAGAAGCAGGTTGCCCATAAAACTACATGTCCCACAATGCATCTCGTTTTGTGACATGCGCACTGAAGAGACTTCTGCTTTCAGACGCAGTTAATTATTAAGTTATTATCCTATCCGATAATAATCCAATTCAGAGGCAATAATGTAATATAAATTATACATTATTTTTTATATATATATATATATTATATATTTATATAGTTACAACCGGCCCTTTGAGTGCAACCTTTATGCGAATGTGGCCCGTGATGAAATTGAGTTTGACACCCCTGATTTACACGCTTTAAGAGAGAGAACTTTCGTGAGGGTAATAAGGAGAAAAAGACAGAAGTATGACCTTGAAAGCTAAGTATTAGGAAGCTTTGAAGGGGGCTGTAGAACGGATTAACTGTACAATTTATTTAAAATATTTTCAACTGTTCTTCATCACAAAGCCCTTTTTGACTCATCCGTCATGCTCTCTTCAAAGCCACCAGACTTCATTTACAAAAACAATGATTTTACGTTGCAAAATAGTTGAACCTCAACCGGTTAGTTACACAATATGACGCACTCACCTCAGTTACCGTTAAATAACTGTCGCAGAGGTCAGATGTTCTGAAGAAATGGCTTCCTTTCAAAATCTCAGTTTTAAGCAACTTCGAAGTTTTTATAATGCAACATTGCTGCTGAGGCAGGATGTGTCCAGCCCAATATGCCATGAAATAGCTTGTTTGTTTCCTTACATGCGAAATACACTGAGATATACAGTATATAGAGGAATAACTACCTCGTCATTAAAAGTATGGCAACATCTCTGATGGTATATATTTAACCCAAGTTTTGTAATGTAACATCTGTGTGTGTTGCTGGCTCATTAAGAGGGACGGACTAAACATTGGAAATAGAAAAGGAAGAAACTAATTAATTATAATAATAACATTATTTATTTTATTCATACCTTTGACCTCCGTGGGGCTATCAACCTGATACAATGTTATGTTTTGCTGCATGTACCTGAAAGGTTCTTAACAAATAATCTGAGGGGAATTTCTTGTTGTTTGTATTTAACTTGTCCTTTTGTAAAGCACTTTGAGCTTCACGTGTTGTATGAAAAGTGCTCTATAAATAAAGCTTTATTATATTATCATTCGCATCTACACGGCACACAACATTAGGAGCAGTGGGCAGCTTTATCTAGGGGTGTGTGAAGGAGACAAACTAGTACCTCTTATAGTCCCAGCCCACACTCAGTACTTGGTCCGGTTTGGATCTTGAACCCTCCTGATCCAAGCCAAATCCCTCCAGCCTGAGCTTCTGCTGCCCCTATTTGAAGAACACTCAGAGATCTTTACAACGCCTCACCTCCTCTCTCTCTTCTCCCAGGGATGAGCACCGCGCACGAGGTCATCGTTGCGCGTCACGCCGGGATGCGCTGCTTCGCCCTGTCGCTGATCAGCAACCAGGCGGTGATGGACTACGACAGCCAGGAGAAGGCCAACCACGAGGAGGTGCTGGAGACGGGCCGGCAGCGGGCGGAGCAGCTGGAGAAGCTGGTGACCATCATGGTCGAGCGGCTGGAGCACAACAACAACGACTCCTCCTGAACACGTGCCCGACTTCATCACTTTAACTCGTCCTAGATCAGCTGTTATTTTAAAATGCTTGTTACTGTAGAACGCTAAGAAAAGCTGTTAGCCCAGGGCTGGGTTTACTACTATTTTTAATTCAGGGTTGTCCAAACTTTTTTCCCCGTGGGCCACATACAGATAAATATACGAAGGGCTGGGCCACTCACGAGAGGTATACTGCCTCATAAGTTAAAGGTGGGGTAGGTCAGTTTGAGAAACCGGCTCGAGATATACTTGTTATATTCCATGGAATGCTCTTAACATCCCGAGAGCAATGAATATCTGAAGTGCTTTGACAAAAAATCCATACAAAAAATTCATCTGTGGAAGCCGTAGCTCTGTAAAAAGCACGACCAATCATCTGAGCCGGCCCAGCTAATTCAAATTCTAGCGCACTCGAGCTGGTTTCTCCAAAATGACCTACCCCACCTTTAAGTTATAAGTTGGAAAAGTCAATCCAATGTAGGTAAATTATTCTTGATACTTGAAAATGCTTAAGAAAAACACAGCTCACAGCTCTCCATGGGGTTTCATTTATTATGTTGGCAGCTCATTCCTTAAAGGTGGGGTAGGTAAGTTTGAGAAACCGGCTCGAGTGCGCTAGAATTTGAAAATACACAACCGGAGAAAATCTGCCACTTCCTTAGAGCCCCTCCTCCAACACACACGAACGCGCACATGACCAATGAGGGCACGAGATAAGTTTGTGCCCCGATGGCAGGCTGACAGGCAGGTAGGCCATGTACTTTTTAAAGATGAAATTTTTTTATGGATTTGTTGTCAAAGCACTTCAGATATTCATTGCTATCGGGATGTTAAGAGCATTCCATGGAATATAACAAAAAGTGTATCTCGAGCCGGTTTCTGAAACTTACCTACCCCACCTTTAAAACAGAAGCTTCAGATTGCTGATAAGAAGAGGAAATATGGAGCATAGATTTCAAGGTTGTTATCTACATTTGTTATTGGGCTTTTTTCTTATCAACTTAGATTCGTTAGAACATATTTTGAACTTGAATTGACTGAAAATTAGGCGAATTAACACATGAATACTGTGTACATATATTTGAACATATATATTTAAGAAGTATAATATAAGACAAACAGAAGTTTATTGTACTTAAGTCATTATACTTTTTAATTTGCTGAGTGAGGGCCGATTCAAATGGGCCGCATTTGGCCCTCGGGCCGTAGTTTGGACACCCCTGCTTTACTGTAAGTCTTAAAATCCTGGAAACTGATACACCATACTTATACACTCCTCCTTCAGCTACGTTTACATTTTAAAGGTGTACATATAAACGATACACAGTCATTCTCCGACAGCGAATCCCCGCTTGTGATTTATTTGACTGTATTCAGAGTGTTTCAGTGAAACGACATTTTTTGTACTTTTTAAAGAAATAACTTAAAATGACATATTTATTGTTCAGATCTTTTACATTCCCCGACACGAGTACAGCGACGTTCCCATTATTTGATGTTGAGCTCATCACACATGTCTTCAGGCTAAAAGGTGGAAATGATAATTGTAAAAGAAGTTTAAGATGTTCTAAAATATTTATACTAATAATATTTAAGTGTTTCGTTTTTAAGTTGCTTTGATTATATTCAAGAGTTTGATGAACAGTTGAAGAAAGGGATTATTGGACCGTTACGTGTGTTTACTTGATACAAGCCTTCCTCCATGTCTTATCACTGTGTTAGCAGCAGACTGGGAGTTCTGCTTTGAGAGGTACTTTACGAAAGACTGTACAATTGTGGATCTACTTTTACAGTAAAATGACTCAACTCAACCTTTTCATGTGTGCTTTGTTTTAAACTCTAAGGTGTTTTATTCTCTGCTCACTTGTAGTTTTGGAGGTACGGTGGGATGTGTGAGCGACTTCCCCTGAAGAGGACTCGCAGTCATAACGACTTTCACTTGACTCATTTACCAGTTTCGAAGTTTGTTTTTTACTTCCCCTTATGCAGTTGTTTTTAAGCCACCATGTAACTGGTAAACGATGTGAAGCCAAACTAAACTCACAGGAGAACCTCCGTCTTACTGAGAAGTGTCAAATCTAACAAACACATATTTCATTTACTCTATTTTATTGAAATAAATATTTGTTTCATGAATATAACCACTCACTAATTGGACCTCGTCAAAAACATCAGAAACAGCCAAAGACCAACAAGAAGCACGAGTCCCGATACTGTCAGCTGTGTTACGCACATCTATGATTAAAGAGGCCCTCTTGTGCTTTTCCCTTTCCTGCAGTCTGTCATTCAGCCTGCAACGTCTACATCCCTCATTCCCCTCACTATGTAAGACTTGCACCTTTATTGGCTAGCGCTCCAACACATTGTACGTGGCTAAGGGCGGGACATCTCTAAGCGGTTGACCAATCACAACA
>JAMFTG010002839.1:0-20485 GCA_023974075.1 Chaenocephalus aceratus
AAGGCGAAAAGACTTATACGCTTTGAAGAGAAACCAGAGTTATTGTGGAGGCCGTCCTCGAGAACAGACACCACCATAGTTGTCCCCAGTCCAAGCCCTCGCGGTGGCCCTCACTTGCTCTAGAAGCGTGGTTGCTTGAAAAACAGTCTTTGTTGGCTGAACTTTTCGCCTCAACTGCCCTATGGTGGCTTTATAATTCAGCATTGGTGGTTCAGTGGTAGAATTCTCACCTGCCACGTGGGAGACCCGGGTCCGATTCCCGGCCAATGCAATAGGACAGTTCTTTGTTGTCTGAAAATAAAGTATAATGCCTCCACCACTTGGACTCTGCTACAGCAAACACACAGGTCTTTGGAGTGTACAAGTAAAGAGGGATGTTCTCCGTGCCGACTCCCATTGATTTGAGAACTCAGTGAGATGCTCGACATCAAATCACTGTAAGGGATGACCGGTGGAATGTATCCCTTCTTAAATGACTTGGAGCATATAGAATATCTGTTGACAATCCACCTTGTTGACCTCGCCAGCGTAGTGGTAGTTACGATGTCTTGTGAATGTGGGCAGATGAGTGGTATAATCTTTGTAAGCCAAGAGGAAAACTAGGTTCCCATTCTCCGCAAATGCAACATAGCTTCACTGTTGTTTGGAATATGTACTAGCACACAATTAGAGAGTTTTACTATTGGGTGACTATTGGCATCGAGTCCAAAAAAGACCCCTGCTGCTGTGCTGCAGTTTGTGGCCCCGATTGGACAAAAACACAAAATACTGTATAAAACAAGAGAAGCAACCTCACTTTTACTTAACTGGAAGTTCTGAGTACTTCTTCCACCTCTGCTTGATAGGAATCGGGATTTAAGTTGGAAAAATCATTACAAATTGGCAATGAGGAACGCTTCACGAATTTGCGTGTCATCCTTGCGCAGGGGGCCATGCATAATCTTCTCTGTATCGTACCAATTTTATTATATGTGCTATCGAAGTAGTAACACAATATTGCCTTGCATCTGGGGGGTATTCCCAGGTCTCTGAGCAAGGTCAACTTTGTATTATGGTAGCAGAACACATAGAGCTCAAAGGGAGCAAAACACTGGGTTTAAATGGGCCGAAAACTGCAGACAGAAGCTGCGCTAGCATGGTTCGTGGCTCTCGCCTTTGGCTTCTTTGTCATTGAGTCCAAAAAGACCCCTGCTGCTGTGCTGCACTTTGTGCCCCCGATTGGAAACCTATGTCTATTTCAAGCCTTATCTGTCTTTAAGGCTTAGGGTTAAATGTGTTTGATGGGCTGCTTTGGCCGGCTCAGAGGCAGGAACCGCCACGCCGTGTCCTTTGTCATTGCAAGACTGCCCTGTCTCTGACCCGTCCAACTCATACTTACCTGGCAGGGGAGATACCATGATCACCAAGGTGGTTCACCCAGGGCGAGGCTCGGCCATTGCACCCCGGCTATGCTGACCGCTGCGAATTCCCCAAATGTGGAATCTCGACTGCATAATTTGTGGTAGTGGGGGACTTGCGTTCGCGCTCTCCCCTGATTATAGTGTTGAAGAAAAGGTCAAGACAACCTGGCTACAGCTTGCATGTGTGGCGGCTTCTTTGCTCCAGGAGAGACTTTCTGGTGCCAATGTCCTCCCAAGAGCGTGTCCTTCCTTTGGGCTCGAAATATCTCTGTCCCTTGCAGTGAGCCTCACTCAGCTTGCCAAGCTCCAGAGCAAGCAAGTTCAATTGTCATCTTTAGCGTCTTTGGCATTGAGTCCAAAAAAATCCGCTGCAGTTTCTGCCCTCAATTGAAACAATCTGTTTTGGTTCGAGATGCGTCTTGTTTGTTTTCCACAAGGCAGGAGATGGGTTGCACCGTTCCAGAGGCGCTGCAATACCGGGTCGATGCGTGGAGTGAACGGGGCAAGCCCCTCTTTCAGCTCCCAGTGCTAAAAATCCATTTAATATATAGTCCCCGTATAGGGGACGTATCAGATATTAAACTGATAAGAACAGATACTACACTTGATCTTAGCCAAAAGGCCGAGAAGCGATGACCCTTAAAGTTTGCTGCGGGAGACTGGACTCGTTGCGCAGTCGCCGCAGGTCTTGGTGCGGCTCTTTTGACCTGCGTAACAGAGGCGCTGGGTAGCTTGGATCGCCCAGGTGCTAATGACTGCTCTTGTCTTTCACAAACTCAGAATGCTCAGCCAAATGGCCAAGCCTACCAAAAATAGGTTGAAACTCGTAGGTGTTCCTCTCCACGGAAGTCTTTAGTAAAAGGCGAAAGACTTATACGCTTTGAAGAGAAAACCAGAGTAATTGTGGAGGCCATCCTCGAGAACAGAAACCACTATAGTTGTCCCAGTCCAAGCCCTCGCGGTGACCCTCACTTGGCTTTTTCCACATCCCAGGCCACACCCTTTCCCCAGCTGCGCTAGCATGGTTCGTGGCTCTCACCTGTGGCTTCTTTGGCATTGAGTCCAAAAAAGATCCGCTGCTGATGTGCTGAAGTTTCTGCCCTCAATTGAAACCATCTGTTTTGGTTTCGAGATGCGTCTTTGTTTTTCCACAAGGCAGGAGATGGGTGCACCGTTCCCAGAGGCGCTGCAATACCGGGTCGATGCGTGGAGTGAACGGGGCAAGCCCTCTTTCAGCTCCCAGTGCTAAAAATCCATTTAATATATAGTCCCCGTATAGGGGACGTATCAGATATTAAACTGATAAAACAGATACTACACTTGATCTTAGCCAAAAGGCCGAGAAGCGATGACCCTTAAAGTTTTGCTGCGGGAGACGGACTCGTTGCGCAGTCGCCGCAGGTCTTGGTGCGGCTCTTTTGACCTGGCGTAACAGAGGCGCTGGGTAGCTTGGATCGCCCAGGTGCTAATGACTGCTCTTGTCTTTCACAAACTCAGAATGCTCAGCCTAAAGGCCAAGCCTACCAAAAATAGGTTGAACTCGTAGGTGTCCTCTCCACGGAAGTCTTTAGTAAAAGGCGAAAGACTTATACGCTTTGAAGAGAAACCAGAGTTATTGTGGAGGCCGTCCTCGAGAACAGACACCACCATAGTTGTCCCAGTCCAAGCCCTCGCGGTGGCCCTCACTTGGCTCTAGAAGCGTGGTTGCTTGAAAAAACAGTCTTTGTTGGCTGAACTTTTCGCCTCAACTGCCCTATGGTGGCTTTATAATTCAGCATTGGTGGTTCAGTGGTAGGAATTCTCACCTGCCACGTGGGAGACCCGGGTCCGATTCCCGGCCAATGCAATAGACAGTTCTTTGTTGTCTGAAAATAAAGTATAATGCCTCCACCACTTGGACTCTGCTACAGCAAACACACAGGTCTTTGGAGTGTACAAGTAAAGAGGGATGTTCTCCGTGCCGACTCCCATTGATTTGAGAACTCAGTGAGATGCTCGACATCAAATCACTGTAAGGGATGACCGGTGGAATGTATCCCTTCTTAAATGACTTGGAGCATATAGAATATCTGTTGAACAATCCACCTTGTTGACCTCGCCAGCGTAGTGGTAGTTACGATGTCTTGTGAATGTGGGCAGATGAGTGGTATAATCTTTGTAAGCCAAGAGGAAAACTAGGTTCCCATTCTCCGCAAATGCAACATAGCTTCACTGTTGTTTGGAATATGTACTAGCACACAATTAGAGAGTTTTACTATTGGGTGACTATTGGCATCGAGTCCAAAAAAGACCCCTGCTGCTGTGCTGCAGTTTGTGGCCCCGATTGGACAAAAACAAAAATACTGTATAAAACAAGAGAAGCAACCTCACTTTTACTTAACTGGAAGTTCTGAGTACTTCTTCCACCTCTGCTTGATAGGAATCGGGATTTAAGTTGGAAAAATCATTACAAATTGGCAATGAGGAACGCTTCACGAATTTGCGTGTCATCCTTGCGCAGGGGCCATGCTAATCTTCTCTGTATCGTACCAATTTTATTATATGTGCTATCGAAGTAACACAATATTGCCTTGCATCTGGGGGGTATTCCCAGGTCTCTGAGCAAGGTCAACTTTGTATTATGGTAGCAGAACACATAGAGCTCAAAGGGAGCAAAACACTGGGTTTAAATGGGCCGAAAACTGCAGACAGAAGCTGCGCTAGCATGGTTCGTGGCTCTCGCCTTTGGCTTCTTTGTCATTGAGTCCAAAAAAGACCCCTGCTGCTGTGCTGCACTTTGTGCCCCCGATTGGAACCTATGTCTATTTCAAGCCTTATCTGTCTTTAAGGCTTAGGGTTAAATGTGTTTGATGGGCTGCTTTGGCCGGCTCAGAGGCAGGAACCGCCACGCCGTGTCCTTTGTCATTGCAAGACTGCCCTGTCTCTGACCCGTCCAACTCATACTTACCTGGCAGGGGAGATACCATGATCACCAAGGTGGTTCACCCAGGGCGAGGCTCGGCCATTGCACCCCGGCTATGCTGACCGCTGCGAATTCCCCAAATGTGGGAATCTCGACTGCATAATTTGTGGTAGTGGGGGACTGCGTTCGCGCTCTCCCCTGATTATAGTGTTGAAGAAAAGGTCAAAGACAACCTGGCTACAGCTTGCATGTGTGGCGGCTTCTTTGCTCCAGGAGAGACTTTCTGGTGCCAATGTCCTCCCAAGAGCGTGTCCTTCCTTTGGGCTCGAAATATCTCTGTCCCTTGCAGTGAGCCTCACTCAGCTTGCCAAGCTCCAGAGCCAAGCAAGTTCAATTTGTCATCTTTAGCGTCTTTGGCATTGAGTCCAAAAAAAATCCGCTGCAGTTTCTGCCCTCAATTGAAACAATCTGTTTTGGTTTCGAGATGCGTCTTTGTTTGTTTTTCCACAAGGCAGGAGATGGGTGCACCGTTCCCAGAGGCGCTGCAATACCGGGTCGATGCGTGGAGTGAACGGGGCAAGCCCCTCTTTCAGCTCCCAGTGCTAAAAATCCATTTAATATATAGTCCCCGTATAGGGGACGTATCAGATATTAAACTGATAAGAACAGATACTACACTTGATCTTAGCCAAAAGGCCGAGAAGCGATGACCCTTAAAGTTTGCTGCGGGAGACGGACTCGTTGCGCAGTCGCCGCAGGTCTTGGTGCGGCTCTTTTGACCTGGCGTAACAGAGGCGCTGGGTAGCTTGGATCGCCCAGGTGCTAATGACTGCTCTTGTCTTTCACAAACTCAGAATGCTCAGCCAAATGGCCAAGCCTACCAAAAATAGGTTGAACCGTAGGTGTTCCTCTCCACGGAAGTCTTTAGTAAAAGGCGAAAGACTTATACGCTTTGAAGAGAAACCAGAGTAATTGTGGAGGCCATCCTCGAGAACAGACACCACTATAGTTGTCCCAGTCCAAGCCCTCGCGGTGACCCTCACTTGGCTTTTCCACATCCCAGGCCACACCCTTTCCCCCAGCTGCGCTAGCATGGTTCGTGGCTCTCACCTGTGGCTTCTTGGCATTGAGTCCAAAAAAGATCCGCTGCTGATGTGCTGAAGTTTCTGCCCTCAATTGAAAACCATCTGTTTTGGTTTCGAGATGCGTCTTTGTTTTTCCACAAGGCAGGAGATGGGTGCACCGTTCCCAGAGGCGCTGCAATACCGGGTCGATGCGTGGAGTGAACGGGGCAAGCCCCTCTTTCAGCTCCCAGTGCTAAAAATCCATTTAATATATAGTCCCCGTATAGGGGACGTATCAGATATTAAACTGATAAGAACAGATACTACACTTGATCTTAGCCAAAAGGCCGAGAAGCGATGACCCTTAAAGTTTGCTGCGGGAGACGGACTCGTTGCGCAGTCGCCGCAGGTCTTGGTGCGGCTCTTTTGACCTGGCGTAACAGAGGCGCTGGGTAGCTTGGATCGCCCAGGTGCTAATGACTGCTCTTGTCTTTCACAAACTCAGAATGCTCAGCCAAATGGCCAAGCCTACCAAAAATAGGTTGAACTCGTAGGTGTTCCTCTCCACGGAAGTCTTTAGTAAAAGGCGAAAGACTTATACGCTTTGAGAGAAACCAGAGTTATTGTGGAGGCCGTCCTCGAGAACAGACACCACCATAGTTGTCCCAGTCCAAGCCCTCGCGGTGGCCCTCACTTGGCTCTAGGAAGCGTGGTTGCTTGAAAAACAGTCTTTGTTGGCTGAACTTTTCGCCTCAACTGCCCTATGGTGGCTTTATAATTCAGCATTGGTGGTTCAGTGGTAGAATTCTCACCTGCCACGTGGGAGACCCGGGTCCGATTCCCGGCCAATGCAATAGACAGTTCTTTGTTGTCTGAAAATAAAGTATAATGCCTCCACCACTTGGACTCTGCTACAGCAAACACACAGGTCTTTGGAGTGTACAAGTAAAGAGGGATGTTCTCCGTGCCGACTCCCATTGATTTGAGAACTCAGTGAGATGCTCGACATCAAATCACTGTAAGGGATGACCGGTGGAATGTATCCCTTCTTAAATGACTTGAGCATATAGAATATCTGTTGAACAATCCACCTTGTTGACCTCGCCAGCGTAGTGGTAGTTACGATGTCTTGTGAATGTGGGCAGATGAGTGGTATAATCTTTGTAAGCCAAGAGGAAAACTAGGTTCCCATTCTCCGCAAATGCAACATAGCTTCACTGTTGTTTGGAATATGTACTAGCACACAATTAGAGAGTTTTACTATTGGGTGACTATTGGCATCGAGTCCAAAAAAGACCCCTGCTGCTGTGCTGCAGTTTGTGGCCCCGATTGGACAAAAACACAAAATACTGTATAAAACAAGAGAAGCAACCTCACTTTTACTTAACTGGAAGTTCTGAGTACTTCTTCCACCTCTGCTTGATAGGAATCGGGATTTAAGTTGGAAAAATCATTACAAATTGGCAATGAGGAACGCTTCACGAATTTGCGTGTCATCCTTGCGCAGGGGCCATGCTAATCTTCTCTGTATCGTACCAATTTTATTATATGTGCTATCGAAGTAACACAATATTGCCTTGCATCTGGGGGGTATTCCCAGGTCTCTGAGCAAGGTCAACTTTGTATTATGGTAGCAGAACACATAGAGCTCAAAGGGAGCAAAACACTGGGTTTAAATGGGCCGAAAACTGCAGACAGAAGCTGCGCTAGCATGGTTCGTGGCTCTCGCCTTTGGCTTCTTTGTCATTGAGTCCAAAAAGACCCCTGCTGCTGTGCTGCACTTTGTGCCCCCGATTGGAACCTATGTCTATTTCAAGCCTTATCTGTCTTTAAGGCTTAGGGTTAAATGTGTTTGATGGGCTGCTTTGGCCGGCTCAGAGGCAGGAACCGCCACGCCGTGTCCTTTGTCATTGCAAGACTGCCCTGTCTCTGACCCGTCCAACTCATACTTACCTGGCAGGGGAGATACCATGATCACCAAGGTGGTTCACCCAGGGCGAGGCTCGGCCATTGCACCCCGGCTATGCTGACCGCTGCGAATTCCCCAAATGTGGGAATCTCGACTGCATAATTTGTGGTAGTGGGGGACTGCGTTCGCGCTCTCCCCTGATTATAGTGTTGAAGAAAAGGTCAAAGACAACCTGGCTACAGCTTGCATTGTGTGGCGGCTTCTTTGCTCCAGGAGAGACTTTCTGGTGCCAATGTCCTCCCAAGAGCGTGTCCTTCCTTTGGGCTCGAAATATCTCTGTCCTTGCAGTGAGCCTCACTCAGCTTGCCAAGCTCCAGAGCAAGCAGTTCAATTGTCATCTTTAGCGTCTTTGGCATTGAGTCCAAAAAAAAATCCGCTGCAGTTTCTGCCCTCAATTGAAACAATCTGTTTGGTTTCGAGATGCGTCTTTGTTTGTTTTTCCACAAGGCAGGAGATGGGTGCACCGTTCCCAGAGTCGCTGCAATACCGGGTCGATGCGTGGAGTGAAACGGGGCAAGCCCCTCTTTCAGCTCCCAGTGCTAAAAATCCATTTAATATATAGTCCCCGTATAGGGGACGTATCAGATATTAAACTGATAAGAACAGATACTACACTTGATCTTAGCCAAAAGGCCGAGAAGCGATGACCCTTAAGTTTGCTGCGGGAGACGGACTCGTTGCGCAGTCGCCGCAGGTCTTGGTGCGGCTCTTTTGACCTGGCGTAACAGAGGCGCTGGGTAGCTTGGATCGCCCAGGTGCTAATGACTGCTCTTGTCTTTCACAAACTCAGAATGCTCAGCCAAATGGCCAAGCCTACCAAAAATAGGTTGAACTCGTAGGTGTTCCTCTCCACGGAAGTCTTTAGTAAAAGGCGAAAGACTTATACGCTTTGAAGAGAAACCAGAGTTATTGTGGAGGCCGTCCTCGAGAACAGACACCACCATAGTTGTCCCAGTCCAAGCCCTCGCGGTGGCCCTCACTTGGCTCTAGAAGCGTGGTTGCTTGAAAAACAGTCTTTGTTGGCTGAACTTTTCGCCTCAACTGCCCTATGGTGGCTTTATAATTCAGCATTGGTGGTTCAGTGGTAGAATTCTCACCTGCCACGTGGGAGACCCGGGTCCGATTCCCGGCCAATGCAATAGACAGTTCTTTGTTGTCTGAAAATAAAGTATAATGCCTCCACCACTTGGACTCTGCTACAGCAAACACACAGGTCTTTGGAGTGTACAAGTAAAGAGGGATGTTCTCCGTGCCGACTCCCATTGATTTGAGAACTCAGTGAGATGCTCGACATCAAATCACTGTAAGGGATGACCGGTGGAATGTATCCCTTCTTAAATGACTTGGAGCATATAGAATATCTGTTGAACAATCCACCTTGTTGACCTCGCCAGCGTAGTGGTAGTTACGATGTCTTGTGAATGTGGGCAGATGAGTGGTATAATCTTTGTAAGCCAAGAGGAAAACTAGGTTCCCATTCTCCGCAAATGCAACATAGCTTCACTGTTGTTTGGAATATGTACTAGCACACAATTAGAGAGTTTTACTATTGGGTGACTATTGGCATCGAGTCCAAAAAAGACCCCTGCTGCTGTGCTGCAGTTTGTGGCCCCGATTGGACAAAAACACAAAATACTGTATAAAACAAGAGAAGCAACCTCACTTTTACTTAACTGGAAGTTCTGAGTACTTCTTCCACCTCTGCTTGATAGGAATCGGGATTTAAGTTGGAAAAATCATTACAAATTGGCAATGAGGAACGCTTCACGAATTTGCGTGTCATCCTTGCGCAGGGGCCATGCTAATCTTCTCTGTATCGTACCAATTTTATTATATGTGCTATCGAAGTAACACAATATTGCCTTGCATCTGGGGGGTATTCCCAGGTCTCTGAGCAAGGTCAACTTTGTATTATGGTAGCAGAACACATAGAGCTCAAAGGGAGCAAAACACTGGGTTTAAATGGGCCGAAAACTGCAGACAGAAGCTGCGCTAGCATGGTTCGTGGCTCTCGCCTTTGGCTTCTTTGTCATTGAGTCCAAAAAAGACCCCTGCTGCTGTGCTGCACTTTGTGCCCCCGATTGGAACCTATGTCTATTTCAAGCCTTATCTGTCTTTAAGGCTTAGGGTTAAATGTGTTTGATGGGCTGCTTTGGCCGGCTCAGAGGCAGGAACCGCCACGCCGTGTCCTTTGTCATTGCAAGACTGCCCTGTCTCTGACCCGTCCAACTCATACTTACCTGGCAGGGGAGATACCATGATCACCAAGGTGATGGTTCTCCTTTGGCATTGTTGCTGTCGTGCGGTGTAAGGGGCGCAACAAAGTATCCGTGGTAACCCAAGACCAGTGGGTTCACCATGGCGTCAAACCAGACCAATCGCCGGAACGCTGTTCGTTTTGACCTTCTGGAAGATCTACAGATGGACCGCTTGCAGTTCAGCCGACACATCCTGCAGAAAGAGCTTGATTTTTCATCAGACCATCTGGAATACATCTTTGCTTACCCGGGGAAAAAGATATTTGAGGTCATCTTTACAACCAGCCAACACTTCCAAAACTGCCTGGAGAGATTCGAAAAGAAGAAAACGTCAGCATCAGGCTTTGATAAGATCAGCATGACACCACTTGCCGAAAGGGACTTGAAAACTGTTTATGTGATGATATTTTCAGAAAAAGTCAGGAACCAGGATGTCTGGACTTGGATGACAAGATACTGCGAAGTACAAAATGCAATAGAGGTGATGGACATTGATGGAATAAAAACCGGGTCTAGACGTTTCCAGGTCCGTCTCCAACGACAGGATGGGGTGCTGAGACACATTCCCAACACCATACAGTTGGGAGCCTTCAGGGGTTCTGTCTTCTACCATGGGCAGCCAAAAGAATGCAGGAAGTGTGGCAGTCTAGACCACCTTGCAGCAGACTGTAACCGGAATATCTGCAGGATCTGCAAAGCAACAGACCACTCTTCAGCAAATTGCCCAACCCCTGTCAAGTGCAACCTCTGCTCCTCCGAAAACCACCGCTTCAAAGACTGCCCGCATGCTTACTCCAACCGGGTGAAACTTTCACTTTTTGAAACCCCTGAAGCCAGAGAGGAGGAACATGCAAATGAGGAACCAGAAATCAGTCAGCCTTCCCGCTCAGAAACCAACCAAGAACCAACAAATAATGTCTCTCAGCAGCCAATACAAGAGCCCATTCAGGACCAAGAGAAGGAGACATCAGGAGGTGAATCGCTCATCGACTGGAGCGCCGACACTGTGGAGGACATCATAGGCACGACCTACATCCCCCTCCCTATGGCCGACGCTACAGTCCAGAAGGCAGATCCACTGCCCAACCACGACCCAGGTACCAGATACGGGAGGAACCCTGGGACCCTTCAAGACGCCGAGAACACACTAGATTCCATAATGGCAAAGCTCACCACTCCCCAACCCCAGGGGAAGCAAGTACTCAGGGAGGACCCCCCTGAAAAAGCACAGGCAAGTGTCCCTTTAGTCCTACCTATCGCCATCAACCAGAGAAAAGACGCAGGGGATTCGCCATCACGGAAACGCCCCCAGGAGTCATCACAGTCAGGTGAACCCTCCCCCTCCCCAACCTCAAATCCCTTACTTGAGCCTGAGGATGTAGTTGCCGTCCCTTCGGCTACATCTATAAAGGATATATATCTGAAAAAAGAAAAGGCTATGAAATCCAAGAAAAAGAGATCAAAGAAGACGCCCCAATGGTGACACTTTAAAAACCATGCCGAACTTTCTGTATACAATTAACCGCCTTTGAGAAATTCCAAATGTCCACACAGTCAGTGGTAAAGGCTAGCCTCACAATGGTCCATGACTACATTCTCAGGGACAGTTTAAGGTGGCCGAAATTAAAATCAGGTGGAAAATTGATGAACTGATGGATGCACTTTAAATGATTTGTTGTTGGGAAAACTGAAGATGTTGATGCCTTTAAAATGAATTGTTGTTGGGACAAGAACTAAAGATATTGATGCACTTTAACTGAATTGTTGTTGGGAAAGAAAAAGATAAATACCTGCAGATATTGATGCATTTAAAAATGAATTGTGTTGGAAAAGACAAATATTTGAATGCATTTTAAAATGAATTGTTGTTGGAAAAAAGAAGAAAACATATATTTTTGTTGTAATAGGAGTATAATTGTGTTTTTTTTAAAACAGGAAAATGTACCTGCACGTTTGTCCTCTGTAAATTATGTGCCTTAATACCAATAAAGCGTCTAAAAATTGAAATTAAATTGGTTCACCCAGGGCGAGGCTCGGCCATTGCACCCCGGCTATGCTGACCGCTGCGAATTCCCCAAATGTGGGAATCTCGACTGCATAATTTGTGGTAGTGGGGGACTGCGTTCGCGCTCTCCCCTGATTATAGTGTTGAAGAAAAGGTCAAAGACAACCTGGCTACAGCTTGCATGTGTGGCGGCTTCTTTGCTCCAGGAGAGACTTTCTGGTGCCAATGTCCTCCCAAGAGCGTGTCCTTCCTTTGGGCTCGAAATATCTCTGTCCCTTGCAGTGAGCCTCACTCAGCTTGCCAAGCTCCAGAGCCAAGCAAGTTCAATTTGTCATCTTTAGCGTCTTTGGCATTGAGTCCAAAAAAAATCCGCTGCAGTTTCTGCCCTCAATTGAAACAATCTGTTTTGGTTTCGAGATGCGTCTTTGTTTGTTTTTCCACAAGGCAGGAGATGGGTGCACCGTTCCCAGAGGCGCTGCAATACCGGGTCGATGCGTGGAGTGAACGGGGCAAGCCCCTCTTTCAGCTCCCAGTGCTAAAAATCCATTTAATATATAGTCCCCGTATAGGGGACGTATCAGATATTAAACTGATAAGAACAGATACTACACTTGATCTTAGCCAAAAGGCCGAGAAGCGATGACCCTTAAAGTTTGCTGCGGGAGACGGACTCGTTGCGCAGTCGCCGCAGGTCTTGGTGCGGCTCTTTTGACCTGGCGTAACAGAGGCGCTGGGTAGCTTGGATCGCCCAGGTGCTAATGACTGCTCTTGTCTTTCACAAACTCAGAATGCTCAGCCAAATGGCCAAGCCTACCAAAAATAGGTTGAACTCGTAGGTGTTCCTCTCCACGGAAGTCTTTAGTAAAAGGCGAAAGACTTATACGCTTTGAAGAGAAACCAGAGTAATTGTGGAGGCCATCCTCGAGAACAGACACCACTATAGTTGTCCCAGTCCAAGCCCTCGCGGTGACCCTCACTTGGCTTTTCCACATCCCAGGCCACACCCTTTCCCCCAGCTGCGCTAGCATGGTTCGTGGCTCTCACCTGTGGCTTCTTTGGCATTGAGTCCAAAAAAGATCCGCTGCTGATGTGCTGAAGTTTCTGCCCTCAATTGAAACCATCTGTTTTGGTTTCGAGATGCGTCTTTGTTTTTCCACAAGGCAGGAGATGGGTGCACCGTTCCCAGAGGCGCTGCAATACCGGGTCGATGCGTGGAGTGAACGGGGCAAGCCCCTCTTTCAGCTCCCAGTGCTAAAAATCCATTTAATATATAGTCCCCGTATAGGGGACGTATCAGATATTAAACTGATAAGAACAGATACTACACTTGATCTTAGCCAAAAGGCCGAGAAGCGATGACCCTTAAAGTTTGCTGCGGGAGACGGACTCGTTGCGCAGTCGCCGCAGGTCTTGGTGCGGCTCTTTTGACCTGGCGTAACAGAGGCGCTGGGTAGCTTGGATCGCCCAGGTGCTAATGACTGCTCTTGTCTTTCACAAACTCAGAATGCTCAGCCAAATGGCCAAGCCTACCAAAAATAGGTTGAACTCGTAGGTGTTCCTCTCCACGGAAGTCTTTAGTAAAAGGCGAAAGACTTATACGCTTTGAAGAGAAACCAGAGTTATTGTGGAGGCCGTCCTCGAGAACAGACACCACCATAGTTGTCCCAGTCCAAGCCCTCGCGGTGGCCCTCACTTGGCTCTAGAAGCGTGGTTGCTTGAAAACAGTCTTTGTTGGCTGAACTTTTCGCCTCAACTGCCCTATGGTGGCTTTATAATTCAGCATTGGTGGTTCAGTGGTAGAATTCTCACCTGCCACGTGGGAGACCCGGGTCCGATTCCCGGCCAATGCAATAGACAGTTCTTTGTTGTCTGAAAATAAAGTATAATGCCTCCACCACTTGGACTCTGCTACAGCAAACACACAGGTCTTTGGAGTGTACAAGTAAAGAGGGATGTTCTCCGTGCCGACTCCCATTGATTTGAGAACTCAGTGAGATGCTCGACATCAAATCACTGTAAGGGATGACCGGTGGAATGTATCCCTTCTTAAATGACTTGGAGCATATAGAATATCTGTTGAACAATCCACCTTGTTGACCTCGCCAGCGTAGTGGTAGTTACGATGTCTTGTGAATGTGGGCAGATGAGTGGTATAATCTTTGTAAGCCAAGAGGAAAACTAGGTTCCCATTCTCCGCAAATGCAACATAGCTTCACTGTTGTTTGGAATATGTACTAGCACACAATTAGAGAGTTTTACTATTGGGTGACTATTGGCATCGAGTCCAAAAAAGACCCCTGCTGCTGTGCTGCAGTTTGTGGCCCCGATTGGACAAAAACACAAAATACTGTATAAAACAAGAGAAGCAACCTCACTTTTACTTAACTGGAAGTTCTGAGTACTTCTTCCACCTCTGCTTGATAGGAATCGGGATTTAAGTTGGAAAAATCATTACAAATTGGCAATGAGGAACGCTTCACGAATTTGCGTGTCATCCTTGCGCAGGGGCCATGCTAATCTTCTCTGTATCGTACCAATTTTATTATATGTGCTATCGAAGTAACACAATATTGCCTTGCATCTGGGGGGTATTCCCAGGTCTCTGAGCAAGGTCAACTTTGTATTATGGTAGCAGAACACATAGAGCTCAAAGGGAGCAAAACACTGGGTTTAAATGGGCCGAAAACTGCAGACAGAAGCTGCGCTAGCATGGTTCGTGGCTCTCGCCTTTGGCTTCTTTGTCATTGAGTCCAAAAAAGACCCCTGCTGCTGTGCTGCACTTTGTGCCCCCGATTGGAACCTATGTCTATTTCAAGCCTTATCTGTCTTTAAGGCTTAGGGTTAAATGTGTTTGATGGGCTGCTTTGGCCGGCTCAGAGGCAGGAACCGCCACGCCGTGTCCTTTGTCATTGCAAGACTGCCCTGTCTCTGACCCGTCCAACTCATACTTACCTGGCAGGGGAGATACCATGATCACCAAGGTGGTTCACCCAGGGCGAGGCTCGGCCATTGCACCCCGGCTATGCTGACCGCTGCGAATTCCCCAAATGTGGGAATCTCGACTGCATAATTTGTGGTAGTGGGGGACTGCGTTCGCGCTCTCCCCTGATTATAGTGTTGAAGAAAAGGTCAAAGACAACCTGGCTACAGCTTGCATGTGTGGCGGCTTCTTTGCTCCAGGAGAGACTTTCTGGTGCCAATGTCCTCCCAAGAGCGTGTCCTTCCTTTGGGCTCGAAATATCTCTGTCCCTTGCAGTGAGCCTCACTCAGCTTGCCAAGCTCCAGAGCCAAGCAAGTTCAATTTGTCATCTTTAGCGTCTTTGGCATTGAGTCCAAAAAAAAATCCGCTGCAGTTTCTGCCCTCAATTGAAACCAATCTGTTTTGGTTTCGAGATGCGTCTTTGTTTGTTTTTCCACAAGGCAGGAGATGGGTGCACCGTTCCCAGAGGCGCTGCAATACCGGGTCGATGCGTGGAGTGAACGGGGCAAGCCCCTCTTTCAGCTCCCAGTGCTAAAAATCCATTTAATATATAGTCCCCGTATAGGGGACGTATCAGATATTAAACTGATAAGAACAGATACTACACTTGATCTTAGCCAAAAGGCCGAGAAGCGATGACCCTTAAAGTTTGCTGCGGGAGACGGACTCGTTGCGCAGTCGCCGCAGGTCTTGGTGCGGCTTCTTTTGACCTGGCGTAACAGAGGCGCTGGGTAGCTTGGATCGCCCAGGTGCTAATGACTGCTCTTGTCTTTCACAAACTCAGAATGCTCAGCCAAATGGCCAAGCCTACCAAAAATAGGTTGAACTCGTAGGTGTTCCTCTCCACGGAAGTCTTTAGTAAAAGGCGAAAGACTTATACGCTTTGAAGAGAAACCAGAGTAATTGTGGAGGCCATCCTCGAGAACAGACACCACTATAGTTGTCCCAGTCCAAGCCCTCGCGGTGACCCTCACTTGGCTTTTCCACATCCCAGGCCACACCCTTTCCCCCAGCTGCGCTAGCATGGTTCGTGGCTCTCACCTGTGGCTTCTTTGGCATTGAGTCCAAAAAAGATCCGCTGCTGATGTGCTGAAGTTTCTGCCCTCAATTGAAACCATCTGTTTTGGTTTCGAGATGCGTCTTTGTTTTTCCACAAGGCAGGAGATGGGTGCACCGTTCCCAGAGGCGCTGCAATACCGGGTCGATGCGTGGAGTGAACGGGGCAAGCCCCTCTTTCAGCTCCCAGTGCTAAAAATCCATTTAATATATAGTCCCCGTATAGGGGACGTATCAGATATTAAACTGATAAGAACAGATACTACACTTGATCTTAGCCAAAAGGCCGAGAAGCGATGACCCTTAAAGTTTGCTGCGGGAGACGGACTCGTTTGCGCAGTCGCCGCAGGTCTTGGTGCGGCTCTTTTGACCTGGCGTAACAGAGGCGCTGGGTAGCTTGGATCGCCCAGGTGCTAATGACTGCTCTTGTCTTTCACAAACTCAGAATGCTCAGCCAAATGGCCAAGCCTACCAAAAATAGGTTGAACTCGTAGGTGTTCCTCTCCACGGAAGTCTTTAGTAAAAGGCGAAAGACTTATACGCTTTGAAGAGAAACCAGAGTTATTGTGGAGGCCGTCCTCGAGAACAGACACCACCATAGTTGTCCCAGTCCAAGCCCTCGCGGTGGCCCTCACTTGGCTCTAGAAGCGTGGTTGCTTGAAAAACAGTCTTTGTTGGCTGAACTTTTTCGCCTCAACTGCCCTATGGTGGCTTTATATTCAGCATTGGTGGTTCAGTGGTAGAATTCTCACCTGCCACGTGGGAGACCCGGGTCCGATTCCCGGCCAATGCAATAGACAGTTCTTGTTGTCTGAAAATAAAGTATAATGCCTCCACCACTTGGACTCTGCTACAGCAAACACACAGGTCTTTGGAGTGTACAAGTAAAGAGGGATGTTCTCCGTGCCGACTCCCATTGATTTGAGAACTCAGTGAGATGCTCGACATCAAATCACTGTAAGGATGACCGGTGGAATGTATCCCTTCTTAAATGACTTGGAGCATATAGAATATCTGTTGAACAATCCACCTTGTTGACCTTCGCCAGCGTAGTGGTAGTTACGATGTCTTGTGAATGTGGGCAGATGAGTGGTATAATCTTTGTAAGCCAAGAGGAAAACTAGGTTCCATTCTCCGCAAATGCAACATAGCTTCACTGTTGTTTGAATATGTACTAGCACACAATTAGAGAGTTTTACTATTGGGTGACTATTGGCATCGAGTCCAAAAAAGACCCCTGCTGCTGTGCTGCAGTTTGTGGCCCCGATTGGACAAAAACACAAATACTGTATAAAACAAGAGAAGCAACCTCACTTTTACTTAACTGGAAGTTCTGAGTACTTCTTCCACCTCTGCTTGATAGGAATCGGGATTTAAGTTGGAAAAATCATTACAAATTGGCAATGAGGAACGCTTCACGAATTTGCGTGTCATCCTTGCGCAGGGGCCATGCTAATCTTCTCTGTATCGTACCAATTTTATTATATGTGCTATCGAAGTAGAACACAATATTGCCTTGCATCTGGGGGGTATTCCCAGGTCTCTGAGCAAGGTCAACTTTGTATTATGGTAGCAGAACACATAGAGCTCAAAGGGAGCAAAACACTGGGTTTAAATGGGCCGAAAACTGCAGACAGAAGCTGCGCTAGCATGGTTCGTGGCTCTCGCCTTTGGCTTCTTTGTCATTGAGTCCAAAAAAGACCCCTGCTGCTGTGCTGCACTTTGTGCCCCCGATTGGAACCTATGTCTATTTCAAGCCTTATCTGTCTTTAAGGCTTAGGGTTAAATGTGTTTGATGGGCTGCTTTGGCCGGCTCAGAGGCAGGAACCGCCACGCCGTGTCCTTTGTCATTGCAAGACTGCCCTGTCTCTGACCCGTCCAACTCATACTTACCTGGCAGGGGAGATACCATGATCACCAAGGTGGTTCACCCAGGGCGAGGCTCGGCCATTGCACCCCGGCTATGCTGACCGCTGCGAATTCCCCAAATGTGGGAATCTCGACTGCATAATTTGTGGTAGTGGGGGACTGCGTTCGCGCTCTCCCCTGATTATAGTGTTGAAGAAAAGGTCAAAGACAACCTGGCTACAGCTTGCATGTGTGGCGGCTTCTTTGCTCCAGGAGAGACTTTCTGGTGCCAATGTCCTCCCAAGAGCGTGTCCTTCCTTGGGCTCGAAATATCTCTGTCCCTTGCAGTGAGCCTCACTCAGCTTGCCAAGCTCCAGAGCCAAGCAAGTTCAATTTGTCATCTTTAGCGTCTTTGGCATTGAGTCCAAAAAAAATCCGCTGGCAGTTTCTGCCCTCAATTGAAAACAATCTGTTTTGGTTTCGAGATGCGTCTTTGTTTGTTTTTCCACAAGGCAGGAGATGGGTGCACCGTTCCCAGAGGCGCTGCAATACCGGGTCGATGCGTGGAGTGAACGGGGCAAGCCCCTCTTTCAGCTCCCAGTGCTAAAAATCCATTTAATATATAGTCCCCGTATAGGGGACGTATCAGATATTAAACTGATAAGAACAGATACTACACTTGATCTTAGCCAAAAGGCCGAGAAGCGATGACCCTTAAAGTTTGCTGCGGGAGACGGACTCGTTGCGCAGTCGCCGCAGGTCTTGGTGCGGCTCTTTTGACCTGGCGTAACAGAGGCGCTGGGTAGCTTGGATCGCCCAGGTGCTAATGACTGCTCTTGTCTTTCACAAACTCAGAATGCTCAGCCAAATGGCCAAGCCTACCAAAAATAGGTTGAACTCGTAGGTGTTCCTCTCCACGGAAGTCTTTAGTAAAAGGCGAAAGACTTATACGCTTTGAAGAGAAACCAGAGTTATTGTGGAGGCCGTCCTCGAGAACAGACACCACCATAGTTGTCCCAGTCCAAGCCCTCGCGGTGGCCCTCACTTGGCTCTAGAAGCGTGGGTTGCTTGAAAAACAGTCTTTGTTGGCTGAACTTTTCGCCTCAACTGCCCTATGGTGGCTTTATAATTCAGCATTGGTGGTTCAGTGGTAGAATTCTCACCTGCCACGTGGGAGACCCGGGTCCGATTCCCGGCCAATGCAATAGACAGTTCTTTGTTGTCTGAAAATAAAGTATAATGCCTCCACCACTTGGACTCTGCTACAGCAAACACACAGGTCTTTGGAGTGTACAAGTAAAGAGGGATGTTCTCCGTGCCGACTCCCATTGATTTGAGAACTCAGTGAGATGCTCGACATCAAATCACTGTAAGGGATGACCGGTGGAATGTATCCCTTCTTAAATGACTTGGAGCATATAGAATATCTGTTGAACAATCCACCTTGTTGACCTCGCCAGCGTAGTGGTAGTTACGATGTCTTGTGAATGTGGGCAGATGAGTGGTATAATCTTTGTAAGCCAAGAGGAAAACTAGGTTCCCATTCTCCGCAAATGCAACATAGCTTCACTGTTGTTTGGAATATGTACTAGCACACAATTAGAGAGTTTTACTATTGGGTGACTATTGGCATCGAGTCCAAAAAAGACCCCTGCTGCTGTGCTGCAGTTTGTGGCCCCGATTGGACAAAAACACAAAATACTGTATAAAAACAAGAGAAGCAACCTCACTTTTACTTAACTGGAAGTTCTGAGTACTTCTTCCACCTCTGCTTGATAGGAATCGGGATTTAAGTTGGAAAAATCATTACAAATTGGCAATGAGGAACGCTTCACGAATTTGCGTGTCATCCTTGCGCAGGGGGCCATGCTAATCTTCTCTGTATCGTACCAATTTTATTATATGTGCTATCGAAGTAACACAATATTGCCTTGCATCTGGGGGGTATTCCCAGGTCTCTGAGCAAGGTCAACTTTGTATTATGGTAGCAGAACACATAGAGCTCAAAGGGAGCAAAACACTGGGTTTAAATGGGCCGAAAACTGCAGACAGAAGCTGCGCTAGCATGGTTCGTGGCTCTCGCCTTTGGCTTCTTTGTCATTGAGTCCAAAAAAGACCCCTGCTGCTGTGCTGCACTTGTGCCCCCGATTGGAACCTATGTCTATTTCAAGCCTTATCTGTCTTTAAGGCTTAGGGTTAAATGTGTTTGATGGGCTGCTTTGGCCGGCTCAGAGCAGGAACCGCCACGCCGTGTCCTTTGTCATTGCAAGACTGCCCTGTCTCTGACCCGTCCAACTCATACTTACCTGGCAGGGGAGATACCATGATCACCAAGGTGGTTCACCCAGGGCGAGGCTCGGCCATTGCACCCCGGCTATGCTGACCGCTGCGAATTCCCCAAATGTGGGAATCTCGACTGCATAATTTGTGGTAGTGGGGGACTGCGTTCGCGCTCTCCCCTGATTATAGTGTTGAAGAAAAGGTCAAAGACAACCTGGCTACAGCTTGCATGTGTGGCGGCTTCTTTGCTCCAGGAGAGACTTTCTGGTGCCAATGTCCCTCCCAAGAGCGTGTCCTTCCTTTGGGCTCGAAATATCTCTGTCCCTTGCAGTGAGCCTCACTCAGCTTGCCAAGCTCCGAGCCAAGCAAGTTCAATTTGTCATCCTTTAGCGCTTTGGCATTGAGTCCAAAAAAAATCGCTGCAGTTTCTGCCCTCAATTGAAACAATCTGTTTTGGTTTCGAGATGCGTCTTTGTTTGTTTTTCCCAAGGCAGGAGATGGGTGCACCGTTCCCAGAGGCGCTGCAATACCCGGGTCATATGCGTGAGTGAAGGGGCAAAGCCCCCTCTTTCAGCTTCCAGTGCTAAAAATCCCTTTAATATATAGTCCCCGTATAGGGGACGTATCAGATTATAAACTGATATAACAGATACTACACTTGATCTTAGCCAAGGAAGGCCGAGAACGCGATGACCCTTAAAGTTTGCTGCGGGAGACGACTCG